>CAJNIZ010010234.1:0-12416 GCA_905231905.1 Symbiodinium pilosum | reverse complement strand
GCTATTACAATATCCAATACAGAAGGATCATATATCAGATTCATAATAATATAAGTAGCTACAAAAACAGCCACTGTATATCCATAGCTTACGTACATGGCTCCATAAAAAAAGGCTGGCTCTATTTCATAGCGTATTTCGCAATGAGGACAGGTTTCTTTCATTCTGAACATTTTGCTCAGGTTGTATGGGTTAGACGATTCAAAAACCTGGCCTTTATGACATCGGGGGCACTTAAAATAAAAAATACTGTATAGTTTCGAACCTTTAGGAATGATATTCATGATGAGCCAATTACTTTTGCAAAGGTATGATAGGTATTCAAAACATAGAGCTTCAATATAATGACCGCGTAATTTTTGGCGGAATATCTTTCCTGGTAAACCCAGGCGAAAAAATAGGTTTGGTAGGAAGTAATGGTGCCGGTAAGTCCACCCTTCTGAAAATAGTGATTGGGGAGGTTTCACCGGATGGAGGAGCTATTTCCAAACCGAAGGATTCAAAGATCGGCTATTTGCCTCAGGAGTTGCCTCTTCATGACGGCCGCACCGTATGGGAAGAAGCAGAATCTGCCCTGAGTTCTATTAAAAAAATAGAAAAACAGCTGGATCATATCAATGAGCAACTGACCACTCGTGAAGACTACGAGAGCGAGAGTTATCTCAAACTGATAGAAGACCTAAACCAACTAACGGAACGCTTTAACTTTGAAGGTGGTTATACCTATCACGGTAGCCTTGAAAAAATACTTACCGGGCTTGGTTTTAAGCCTGAAGATTTTAACCGGCAAACAACAGAGTTCAGTGGTGGCTGGCGTATGCGTATTGAGCTTGCTAAGTTGCTTCTGCAACCACATGACCTCTTGCTGCTGGATGAGCCAACCAACCACCTTGACATTCATTCTATTGTATGGCTGGAAGAGTTTCTACAGCAATATGAAGGCGCCATCCTTATGGTATCTCATGATCGTACTTTTCTGGATAATATCACTACACGAACGGTTGAAGTGGTAAAAGGTAAAGTGTTTGACTATCCCGTGTCCTACTCCAGGTTTCTGAACCTGAGGGCGGAACGCAGAGAACAACAAATGCAGGCACAAAAGAACCAGGAAAAGGAAATAAAGCACACTGAACAGCTCATTGAAAAATTCCGTTACAAAGCCAGTAAGGCATCTTTTGCACAAAATCTGATCAAGAAGCTGGACAATATGGACCGTATTGAGATTGATGAGGATGACAGCCGAAAGATACAGTTCCGCTTCCCTCCTGCTCCCCAGGCAGGGAAAGTAGTTTTAAAGGCTAATCAGGTAGGAAAGAAATATGGTGAACGCACGATATTCAAGAACGTGGATGTAGAAGTAGAGCGACACGACCGTGTGGCTTTTGTAGGACAAAATGGGCAGGGTAAATCCACTTTAGTTAAGATTATAACAGAACATCTGCAACACGAGGGTAAACTGGAAACAGGTCATAATGTAGACATTGGTTATTACGCTCAGGAACAGGCTAAAACCCTTAAGGGTGGGAAAACACTTTTGGAAACCATTGAAGATGCCGCTCCGGAAGATCTCAGAAAGAGAGCCCGTGATTATCTGGGATCTTTTTTGTTCAGCGGGGAAGATGTAGAAAAAAAAGTGAGTGTACTATCCGGAGGGGAAAAAGGCCGCCTGGCGCTCTGTAAGCTCCTCTTACACCCTCACAACCTTTTAGTGATGGATGAGCCCACCAATCACCTGGATATGCGTAGTAAGGAGATGCTGAAGAACGCCCTAATGGAATTTGACGGAACCCTCGTTTTAGTTTCGCATGACCGGCATTTTCTTCAGGGTCTTACCAACAAGATCTACGAATTCCGCAACGGGGAAGTCAAACCCTTTCTGGGTTCTATTGATGAGTATCTGGAAGCCCGTAAATTTGATGATTTCAGGCAGGTGGAACAATCCACCAAGGAGATGGCCAAAACGGAAAAGAAAAATACCTCTTCTAATGATTATGAAGAGCGTAAACAATTGGAAAAAGATCTTCGAAAAGCAGAAAACAAAGTACAGCGCTTCGAAAAAGATATTGAGAAACTGGAAGCCATACTGCAGGATCTGGATGAAAAGCTCCAGGACCCGCAACAGTTTAAAGAACTAAGTCAGGACCCGGAATTTTATGAGCGCTACGAAGCCCAAAAAGAAGATCTGGAAAAGCTCATGCAGCAATGGGAAAAAGCCCAGAAACAACTGGACTTACTTAATCGTCAAAAAGAAGAGATAGACTGATCAAAAATGTGATAGCCGGCCGGATGCCCTGTTATTTTTAGTCTCAACCTGTAAAATATACATTCCGGCAGGAAGCTCACTCAGCGAAATGCTTTCTTCATTTTTAACTGCTGATACATATTTCACCATTCTCCCGTTTAAATCGAAAAGCCAAACTTCTGCTTCTGAATCTCCTAATCCGCTTAAACGAATATTGTCCCTGGCTGGGTTAGGGTAGTAATGGATTCTGTCTGCGGTAATGTATCCTTCCAGGTTTACAAACTGGCAGGAAGTCTCGAAGCTTTCAAAGAAATCAACCGCAGCTGATAGAGAAGGGAATACACAGCCTCCATGGTTAAGGCTTCCTCTGTTAACAGCCGTTACATTTGCCCCTCTGGCGGACATGGCCGAATCTGCATTTAAAGAATTCCCGAAAGTTACCTGCTCATCCTGGGTACAATAGTATAACTCCATAGGAAATGCCGGGTTCCAATCAAAATTATCATTTTTGATAAGGGCCTGCCACAAAGGGTGGTTCTTAGTGGCAGAGGCATTGGCAAAATTAAGCAGGACACTGTCCTGCATAAAGTCATTCAGCCGGGCTGGTAATTTGGCATTCACAGAATCCATAGGGTAGGTTCCGTCAAAATAAGGTGGTATGATTTGATCGTAAGGAGATTTCAAAATATCGGAATAGTTGGTATACAAGTCTCCGTACACACGGTTGAGGCCAAAGAGCAGATAGCATACGTAACCAGGGTTTGAATAGGGCGCGTTAGACAATAAAGTCTGAGACTGTGTGCCACTTAAATTATAGGGTCCGGAGGCCGGGCCTGCGGCCAGTACATTAAACTCACCGGTAAGATTATTATCCTGGATGTATTTTACAGTAGCCATAGCCGCATGTCCTCCTTGCGAATAGCCGGTGACAAAAACTTCTCCATTAAGCGATATGCTTAATGAATCCTGCAAATACTCACGAGCTGCCCTTATCAGATCAATAGTGGCGGTAGCTTCACTTTCTGCGTGCAAATATGGATGAAGCCCGGGGTTATCACCAAGGCCCAGGTAATCCGGAGAAACCGTTACCTTTCCCACGCCTGCCATAAGTTTCGGGATCAGGGCCTCACTGTTGTCTCTGGAAGGAACGTTTTCCCGCTCCAGCACCGTTCCGTGATTGTAGGATATCAAAGGAAACTGATCACAGGTCGTATTGGTGGGTACCATTAAAGCTCCACTGGCAATAGTCGGAGAGCCATCTATATCCACAGTATTGTATACTATTTTATAGGTAGCCACATCATAATCCGCACCAGGGAACAAAAAGCGTAACTGAGCGGAGGTAATGGTACTCAGGTACTCTGCAGAAACAAGTTTTTGCGAATACCCTATACTACTGAAGGCTACCGAAAATATCAGAAGAGCTATAAGTCTCATATTGTTAAAATTTACATCGCTAAGATAATAGAAACTCCCTCTTTTATGACTTTTGCCAGCCTGAATACATCAGGTAGTTCTGAGCGATACGCTCAATCTCCCCTGAGATAAGTTCCTGAGTAATATCCTTTACCTTTTTGGCGGGTACACCCGCATAGATAGAACCAGACTCAATACGGCTTCCTTCCAGAACCACCGCTCCGGCCGCTACAATTGAATTACTCTCTACCACACAACCATCCATAACAATAGCACCCATACCAATCAACACATTATCGTGAATAGTGCAGCCATGTACTATTGCATTATGCCCTATCGAAACATTATTACCAATGTTAAGCGGGTGTTTTTGGTAAGTACAGTGTAGTGTGGCATTATCCTGAACATTAACACGGTTACCCATTTTAATGTAATGTACATCACCACGCAATACGGCACCGTACCAAATGCTACACTCGTTGCCCATGCTTATATCACCAACAAGAGTACAGTTTTCAGCGGTAAAACAATCCTTGCCCATTTGGGGGCTTATACCTTTCACGGATTTTATAAGAGCCATTGAATACAATTATGTTATTTCATACAAAAGTAATAAGGTTATCTCAGGACTTAGGATACTCTTATCTTTGCCAAAATTCTTAAGATAATGGAGAGCACTTCAAAAATTCCCGTTAGTGTATATGCCGAAATGACCCCAAATCCGGCTGTATTGAAATTTGTGGCTAATAAACGCCTTATTGAGGCGGACAGTCTTGAATTTAAAAATATAGAGGAAGCTAAGTCATCACCTTTAGCTACCCGGCTTTTCCATTTTCCGTTTGTCAAAGAAATTTTTGTCAGTGGAAATTACCTGGCTATCACTAAATATGACATTGTGGAATGGGAGGATGTAACTCTTGAGATCCGTGAGATGGTCCGCGACTTTGTTGCCTCCGGAGAGCAGGTGGTTAATGAGATTACTTTCTCTGAAACAAGTGATGCTGAGCAAGTTCATTCTGTATCAGAAACACCTTCTGCGCACCCTGAAGAAAAAGCCCCTGAAGACTATCTCGAAATTGAGAAAAAAATAGTCAGCCTTTTGGATGAATATGTAAAACCTGCTGTAGAACAGGATGGTGGAAACATTAAGTTTCTGCAGTATGATGAAGGAACGGTAAAAGTTTTATTACAGGGTGCCTGTTCCGGATGTCCCTCCTCTACCATGACCCTTAAACAGGGTATTCAAAACTTACTTAACCAAATGCTACCCGGCCAGATTAATCAGGTAGTAGCTGTTAATGGTTGAGCGACAGGGGGCTTACCCATACGCATAAGGTAATCTGAGTGTGCCTTAAGGGCTTCAGAAAACTTGCGGTATTCCCGGTAAGGTAAATTGAATTCAGTAGCTGTACTTTTCACTATACGTGCTATAGCCGGATAATGCACATGGCAGATATTGGGGAAAAGATGATGCTCCACCTGGAAGTTTAATCCCCCTACAAACCAACTGATCAATTTATTTTTTCGTGCAAAGTTAGCTGTCGTCATCAACTGATGTTCCATCCATTCGTCTTCCATAAGGCCATCCTCAGGAATAGCCATGTTCTCCACACCTTCAACCATATGAGCCAATTGGAAAACATAGCTCAAGATAACACTGGCCGTAAAATGCATCAGTACAAAACCAGCCACTACCCAATACCAGGCCACCGGTGTAAAAAGTATGGGAAGCACTATGAAAAGTCCGTAATATATAGCCTTGGTAATAATAAGAATGATCCACTCATTGCGGATCTTCCGCAGATTATTACCCGCTCCCATTTTGTAGTACTTAATAAGTTGTTTAAAATCTTTAGCCACTACCCAGTTTAAAGTAAGTAAGCCATACACAAAGGGGGCATACCATTTTTGATAGCGGTGTACTGGTTTCCAGCCCTGAGAGGGATGTAACCTTATGAGCCCGGCTGTTTCCATATCTTCATCCAGACCCTCAATATTGGTAAAGGTATGATGCAAAACATTATGCTGAATGCGCCAGGTAGCTGCGTTACCACTAATCAGGTAAATGGTAGACCCTATAATTTGATTTACAATGCGGTTACTATGGTAGGCTCCATGAATGGCATCATGCATTACCCCCATACCTATGCCCGACATCCCAACGCCCATTAAAAAGTAGCACGCCAGCACAAACCATACGCCCAAATTAAGGGTGAGCATTAAAATAAATGGTGTGAAATACAAGGCCAGCATTCCGAAGGTCTTGAATATCATCTTAGAGTTGGCCTTATTGGAAATATTATTGTCGTTGAAGTATGCCCTAACCCTTTGTGTCAATATGTTTCTGAAGGAATTCTTTTCGGGCCGTATAAAGCGAACCTGTTTTCCGTCTTGGATCATTCTGTCTTTTCTATTATCAAAGTTGTGCAAATAACGGAACTTCTGAGATCAAAATCTATTTTTGCTCAAAAGTGTTTTCTCATGCTACCAAAAACCGACCCAACTTCAACAGAGTCCTGGAAAAAGTTAAAAGATCATAAAAAGGAAATTGCCAACGAGCATATGCGCGATTGGTTCATCAATGATTCTCTTCGGTTCAAAGAGTTTTCCATTGAGTTTAACAACATCCTTTTTGACTTCTCCAAAAACCTGCTTCAAAAGAAAACCTTAAATCTGTTGGAATCACTTTTTGAAGAATGTGGCATTTATGATGCTATCAAACAGCAGTTTGAGGGTAGTCTCATTAATGAAACTGAGGCGCGCGCGGTGCTCCATACCGCTTTAAGGAATCGGTCCGGAAAACCAGTTTGGGTAAAGGGTAAAGATGTAATGCCTCAGATTAATGAAGTACTACTACAGATGAAAACCTTTTCAGATAAAGTAATAAAGGGTGATTGGAAAGGTTTTACCGGTGAACCGATTACAGATATTGTAAACATTGGCATTGGTGGCTCAGATCTAGGTCCTCTTATGGTATACGAAGCCCTCAGGCCCTACCATATACCCCATATCAATTGCCACTTTGTTTCTAATGTGGATGGTGCTCATATGGAGGAAACACTTAAAGACCTTAACCCCGAAACTACCCTATTCATTATAGCATCCAAGACCTTTACTACCCAGGAAACCATGACCAACGCGAACACCGCCCGTGAATGGTTTTTGCAAAAGGCAAGAGATCAGGATATAGCGAAACACTTTGTGGCAGTTTCTACCAACCGGGGAAAAGTGAGAGATTTTGGCATTGACCCCGCTCATATGTTTGTTTTCTGGGATTGGGTGGGCGGTCGCTATTCCGTATGGTCAGCTATTGGACTTTCGCTTTGTTGCGGACTGGGTTATAATTCCTTTGACAAGTTGTTGGAAGGAGCTCATACCATGGATGAACACTTCAGAGTACAGCCCTTTAAACAGAACATTCCTTTATTAATGGCAGCCATTGGTTTGTGGTACACCAATTTTTGGGGTGCCACCTCAGAAGCAATACTTCCCTACAATCAAAATATGCACCGTTTTGCCGCCTATTTTCAACAGGGAAATATGGAAAGTAACGGAAAAAGTATAAACCGCGCAGGAAAACCAGTGGATTATACCACCGGCCCTATTATATGGGGAGAACCCGGCACCAATGGCCAGCACGCTTTTTACCAGCTTATTCATCAAGGTACTCATCTTATTCCCTGCGATTTTATAGCTTTTGTAAAATCTCATTATGCGGCCGGAGATCATCATCCTAAACTCCTGGCCAATTTCTTTGCTCAAACCGAAGCACTGATGCGGGGCAAAACCCTAAATGAGGTTAAAGCCACCGAGCCGGGATTAAAAGAAGATATTTATCCGTATAAAATTTTCAATGGGAATAATCCTACAAATAGTATATTAGCTGCTCAGCTTGATGAAAAAACGTTAGGATCATTGATCAGTTGTTACGAACATAAAATATTTGCTCAGGGTGTGGTATGGAACATTTTTTCATACGACCAATGGGGGGTTGAGCTTGGAAAACAGCTGGCCGGAAAAATATTGGTTGAGCTTGGTGATGATACAGAAACCAAGGATCACGATAGTAGCACTAATGGCTTGATTAATTACTACAAGCGAAATCGATTTTGAGCTGCCTGTAAATATATGTTCACACTCCTAAAATACTGGAATACAATATCTTTATCAGGTATTGAGAATCGCAAATCAGATTGGGAGAGGCGAAAATTAATACTGATCAATCAATACAATGTAATAGCCATATTCGGGCAGTTTACCTTCCTTATTGTTAACCTTGTCATAGGGTTTCCTTTGCTGGCATTATTTGACCTCATAGGGATCCTTATCGGTTTTTGGGGAATTTCCCTTAACCGCAGAAAGTCAGAATGGGCCGTAGATTTTCCCTTTCTTATCATTTTAGTCAATATACTCCTGGGACACATGGCCTATGGCGAAGAAAGCCTGTGTTACCTGATAACCATTCCTTTGGTTATGGGAGTAACTATCTCCTATCAGCTTCGGAATTCTGCAAAGTTAGTGGTCCTGCTTTGTGTACCAGCCCTGCTTTTTATTCTGGACTTTCTGGGTGCATTTGCATTTTTAGAGTTCAAACCTTTAAGTGATGAGCTTATAGCTTTTTTAAAATGGCATAGCCTGGGTTTCACTTTTATATGTACCGTCCTGTTTTTTGTGTTGCTTATGCAATCCCACAAAACGGTTAGTAACATAGTAAGTGAAAAAGAGCTGGAGTTAAATGATATTATTTCCAGTACCAACGAGATTATTTGGGGAATTGATGTCAATTACAAACTTACTTACTTTAATCAGGCCTTTAGAAAGGCCTTTGAAAAAGACTATAATTCCTCTCCTGAACTGGGCATGTCACTTAAAAGCTTTTTCCAGGAAAGGAGTGTTAGTTTTTGGCAGGATTTCTATGACAATGCCTTACTAGGCAAGGAAGTGTTCTTTGAGAAAGAAGTAAACAGTTCCATATATCAGAATTCTCTTCATCCTATATTCCGGGGCGGAGAAGTAAAAGGCGTGGCTTGTGTCAGTCGTAATATATCCGCTAATTATAAACTAGACGCAAACTCTCTGGAATTGTCACGGAATATTTCGGCCATGGTGTTTCAGAGCATCAGCCGACCAGATCACAGTACAGAATTTACATATATCAGTGCCCGGGTAAAGGATATTTTTGGTTTAAAGGCCGAAGAGGTTTTAAACAGTACTTTTAGCTTTTTAGACTTTCTGCTACCGGAGGAAAAAGAGCGTTTTATTTACACCTTTAAACGCGCGCTTAATAACATTTCGGTATTTGATGAAAACTTCCGCATCAAGGTAAATGGCGATATCAAAACCATTAATATAAAAGCTTTTCCGGAGAGCAAACAAAGAGACGGGATCACTCAATGGCATGGTGTGATCAATGACATTACCAATAGCCTGAGCCTTAGTCGGGAAAATCAGGATTTAAAGGAATTATTATTTTCCCTGAACCGGAATTTGAGTGAGTCTGTTTTTCGTTCTTCTGAAGAAGGAGGCTTACTTTTTGCCAATGAAGCCTACATTGACTTATTCGGTTTTAAAGATATTAGTGAAGCCCAAAAACAACGCTTTGCCATTCCTTATGAGGATAATGAAATACGCAAAAAACTCTTTGAAAAATTAAAGACCCACGGCTTTTTTGAGAACGAAGAGGCCCGTTTCAGAAAAAAAGATGGCAGCACCTTTTATGGTTTGGTAAGTGCTTACATCGCCTCTTATCAAAACAATAAAGCTATTATTGACGGCTCCATCCGTGACATTACTAAAATTAAAGAGGTAGAGGAAGAACTGCGGCAGGCTAAGATTAAAGCTGACAAAGCCAATAAGGCCAAAACCGATTTTCTGAGCACCATGAGCCATGAGATCAGAACGCCTCTAAATGCTATTATAGGTGTGAGCCAAATATTGGCTGGTAAAAACCTGGAACCAGATGTAGAGGATAATATTAATGTTATATACAACTCCGGTAATATCCTGCTTAACCTGATCAATGACATCCTGGATTTCTCTAAGATAGAGGCTGGCCATCTTCAGTTAGAGCAAACCAACTTTAATCTGAAAAAGTTGATCGCAGACATCCACAAAACCCTGGGCTTCCTTAAGGGAGATAAGCAAATAGACCTCCGCTACCAGATAGATGATGAACTGAAGGATTATTACCTGGGAGACTCCGCACGTTTAAGCCAGATACTTCTGAACCTAAGTAACAATGCTATTAAATTTACTTCTGAAGGCGAAGTTCGGGTTAATGTAAAGCTCAATGAACGCAAGGAAGAATATGATACGATATTAATAGAAGTAACAGACACCGGTATCGGTATTAGTGAAAGTGCTCAAAAAAACATCTTCAAAAGTTTTACCCAGGCTGAGGCGGGTACTACCCGCAAGTATGGAGGTACCGGTTTAGGATTGAGTATTGTAAAAAAACTGACCAAACTCTTCAACGGGCGACTTTGGGTTGAAAGTGAATTAGGCACAGGCTCCACTTTTAGGGTAGAGTTACCACTTAAGAGATCTGCTACGGGCCATGAAGAGTTTTACGGTATTGAAGCAGCAGAAAAGAACCTCTCCGGAATAAAATTACTCGTTGCTGAGGATAACCATGTGAATGGAATGGTAGCCACAAAACTATTAACACAATGGGGCGCCAATGTAAAGGTGGTTGAAAATGGGGTTTTAGCTCTTGAAGAGCTGAATAAAGAACCTTATGACCTGGTTTTACTGGATCTGCATATGCCGGTTATGGACGGGTTTGAAACCATCCGCGAGATACGCAGGGAAAGTAAGTGGCAGAATTTACCTGTACTCGCGCTTACCGCTGATACTTTTGAGAACACCCATGAAAAAGTACACGAAGCTGGAATGAATGGATTTATTCCCAAGCCCTTTCAACAAAATGACTTGTACAGTCAGATAAAAGGAGTTCTCTCCCTTAGCTCTCCATAATGGTGTGGAAATAATCTACAAAGTGTATCATTTTGATGCACACTTTGCGCACAAGGTATCATAAATTCCTGCGCAACTTTACAATAAAACTCTGATAATTAAATATTTAAATCCCCACCCCCTGCTTTAAAGGTAAGGGAGGCACAATTTTTCGA
Organism: Symbiodinium pilosum; assembly: GCA_905231905.1. NCBI lineage: Eukaryota > Dinophyceae > Suessiales > Symbiodiniaceae > Symbiodinium > Symbiodinium pilosum. The sequence goes on along the minus strand of CAJNIZ010010234.1, from coordinate 1,628 downwards.
TACATGTTTACAAATTATAAATCCAAAACCATGAAACGAGTAATTTTTGCATCAGTACTTTTTCCCTTACTGATATCCTGCAATCAAGGTGTAAAGAAGGAAAATGCACAGCTTAAGAATGAGAATGAAGAGCTGGCCATAGAAAATCGCCAGAAAGATTCTTTGATTAATGCTTTTGTTGAAGATTTTTCAACTATCCAACAAAATTTAGCTACTATCCGCGAAAAAGAGGAGTCCATCCAAAACGCCCGTGAACAAGGTCTGGAAAAGTCTCCAAATCTCCGTGAGGAAGTAATCCGTGATGTAGAATCTATTAATGAGCTTCTTTCCGAAAACCGTCAAACTATCGCAAACCTGAATGATAAGGTAAAGAGGTATAGTTTTGAAGTAGGGAAGTTTAAGAAGATGGTAGCTAATCTGAATGCTGAGATCGATGCCAAGGATAGTCAGGTAATAGAGATGAAAGAAAATCTGGCTACTATGAACTTCCAGATGGAGCGCCTGAATTCACGCTTAGATACTGTAACTATTCAGAACAGAAAGCAACGCGACAAAATTGAAGAACAAACTGAAGTCCTTAATACGGCTTATTATGCCGTAGGCTCTTACGATGACTTAAAAGAAAATAAGGTAGTTGTAAAAGAAGGTGGTGTAATTGGCCTGGGAGCGACTAAAACATTAGCTCAGGATTTTAACAAAGATTATTTCACCAAGATTGACATCCGCAATACCACTGTTATTCCGCTTAACGTAGAAGATGATGAAGTAAAGCTGGTAAGCACTCACCCATCCGACTCATATAAATGGAATAAAGTAGACGATAAAGTAGGTAGCTTAGAAATTACAAACCCTGAAAAATTCTGGAAGAGTTCTAAATATCTCGTGGTTTTGGTTGATTAGTTAATAAACTAACCAAAACGAACCCCCGCTAAGCGGGGGTTTTTTGTAAGAATATTTTTACTGAAACAACTTGATTATCAATCTTTATTATTAAAATATCTAATAATTTACAGATTCTCAGACCTCTAATAGTGTTAAAATCATTGGCTATAACGTACTATCCGCTTATCTTTGCGGGATTATAATTTATGGATGGCGGTAAGTAATAAAGGATATTTCCTTTTCTTCAGGGGGTTGTTGATGTTTTTGATTTTAGTTGTTTTAACCGATCTTCTAATTTCCTTGGTTCCGGGAACTCTGAGTCAGCTTTTTGAGAACCATATACCAGCAATTATCAGCGGATGTGCAATTTTGATGTTAGCCGGTATACGAGTAAATTATTTCAGTTATGAAGATGAATATGAGATTATCCATATTCGTTCTCAATCCCTGATTTTCGGAAGGTTTGAAAGCCTTTCTCAAACTCGCTACGAGTTTCCTAAAAGAACCGTAGAACACGTAGAGGTCAAAAAGTTTTTATTTCAAAAGCAGCTTATCATTCACCTGAGCACTCAGCAAGGTGAAAAGAAAATAAGGAAATTCGACCTGAGCTTTGTTCCTCTTAAAAAGCTCAATATCGTATTCAACTCCCTTCTGAATATCAGTCACCAAAATAAGACTTCCCCTAATTCATCTCTTTAGGCTTAATAGCTACATTTGCCTTAATAAACTTAAGGAATATGTATAGC
>CAJNIZ010010233.1:0-12416 GCA_905231905.1 Symbiodinium pilosum | reverse complement strand
TTGGGGTCTGTATTGGGGTCTCCCCATTTTTGGTTTTGGAAATGACCCCATATACATATATATATATACATACGGGTATCTACACATGTGTATATATATATACAGGCATATCTACACATATGTTTAAATATATATATATATATGTATTAAGGCGCCACTATCTGGGCAAATTGTATTAGTTCATACTCCTGCAGCAAGGCGGTTATGGATAGATAGGCAATGATGTGTAGGATTAAGCTCATAATTTGTCAAACTCAGCGGGCCAAGGGCTACTTCCTACTTCATTTCGCGGTTCCTTCCGGACTCAGGTTCCAGGATTTAGGGTTAAAGCCTTCGCTCCCTAAACCTTAAACCCCTAAACCCCAAACCCCTAAACCCCTAAATCCTAAACCCCTAAACCCTAAGGATTGAAGCTGAAAAAAATGGGGCTTTTTTGTGCAGGACTCGGAGTCCGGCTAACTGCAGATCGGCTTCTCAGGCCATGTTTGGGGTTTAGGGGGTTTAGGGTTTAAGGGTTTCGGGTTAAGGGTTTAAGGGCTTTAGGGTGTAGGGGGTTTAGGGTTTAGTGGGTTTGGGGTTTAAGGGGGTAAGGGGTTTAGGGTTTAAGGTTGTAGGTGTACAAAAGGGCTGGGGCAGACTAACCTGTTATGTGGGCAACCGCGCTTGCAGGACTGTTGGGGGAAGCAGTCCCGAACCCTAGGGTTTAGGGTTTAGGGCTTCAGAAGTCTTACACGCTGTAAGTACGCTAAGGTCTAACTCAACACATAGGGCTGCATAGGGCATAAATACTGCTGGTGCTAAACAATCCTGGTGCGTAACTTAATGTACTTAATCCTAATTATTTCCACAGTATCTGGGACTGAAGGTTATGCAGGGTTTTTAGGTTCCGGAACAAGGAATAGGTACAAACAGCACACGGAGGTTTGCCAGGACTGCCAGGATTCCTGGGCGCTGTCTGAGGATTTCCAAAGGAGAAATTCCTGAGGTAACCCAGACCCCTGAGAAGCAACCCCCCTCCCTTTGATAGGTATTAGAATGGGGATCCAAATATAGGGTTTAGGGTTAAGGGTACCCCTTAATAGCGAGTATAATAGGGATCCTAATATTTAGGCCCTTGAAAGGAGGGGGATTATTCATCATGGGTCTACATTACCTTGTAAGCGCTGCATACTGAGAATTTTCAGACACTCCTACAGGTCATTTGTGTTATATACCCTGAAAAACCTCTTCTTTTGGGAACCATCTAGACCTTAGTAGAGTTGAGGGAAGAAGCCATGTTCAGGATGCTGACTACCAGTACGAAGCCGATGGCGCCGATGAGGATGATGAGCATGTTGCTGATGGGCATGGTGACTGTTCCTAATACACACTACTTTTGGCGGTATTCTGGTTGATCCCGCTATTCCTGTAGACGCCATGAAGCAATTTGAGAAGCTACCTGCTGCCTGCTTGGAATGGTAGCAATGGTAGGGCCCCCAAATAGCCTCTAAGTTTGGTGGCTTTAGCTGTGCTTAAAGTGGTGCAGGGTTTCCTCCCTCAACACTATGAAGGGCTAATGTTCCGAGTTGCTCAGGTGACCACGTGAGAGCTTATCAAAAAGCTCTATGCAATCCAGAAAGGGCCATAGCCCCCAAATGTCCCTGGTGCCCCTCGGGGGCCCTCTGTATCCAGAGAGTATATAGGTAGGTTTCTGAAACAACACTCGCATATCTATAGTAGCAGCGCAAAGGCGAATTATGTTACAATTTGGTGGAAATATGACTGCTCTCCCACCTGCATTCTGAGAAACCCGCAAGCTACCTGCAACCAGGGGACGTTTTTCGTAGATGAAGGGGTCGACACGATCTCGCGCCAGACTAGGTACAAGCACCTGCATCATAGCTATCACAATGGCAGCCGTCATAGCATCCCAATTCTCGTAAGTGGGGGGTATATAAGGGATATATGAACTCTAAACACTAAACCCTAAATCCTAAACCGTAAACCCTAAACCCTAAACTCTAAACACTAAATCCTAAACCCTAAACCCTAAATGGACCTGGCTTCCTTCTTTCGGAATATATTGGGAGCTACACTTAACAATAAAAAGGGACCCTATATCCATCCTTCCTGGTCGCTTGATAACCCTAATGTTGACACGGTTTAGGGTTTAGGGTTTAGGGTTTAGGGTTAGCATATACCAGGGTATAGCCAGATCAGGGTGCTTAAATGTTGCTGCGGGGATGGTTTGAATCAACCTGCTGTAGAAGGTAGAACTTCTTTCAGAGCTACAATAGCTTTCTCTGAGTCTCCTTACCCTACATGGGGATTCACAAAGATGGGGCACCTTTGCATTGTACCCCCAACCCTGAAAAAGATTTCTAACTGATGGAAATCATGTGTTCGTGTGTGTGTGTACCATGGGATGAGTGGGGAGGATTTTTGTGCACCGAGCAGCCTTTCATTAATTCTGGACATTCGCCCTAAAGAGGGTGTAGGTGATTTTGAAAATGCCAAACCCTCAAACCATAAACTCTTCTGTGACTTCTACGCTTCTAACATGCACTCCATGTACCCAACCGTGCACATGTGGCAACCAGAATTCCGGATCCCTCTATGTACAGTTTAGGGTTTAGACCCCATTACGAAGAACCGCAAACGAGAATGCCGGCGCTTGGAAAACCTTGCCAACAGTAAGAAGTCTCTTTTAAACCCGAAGCCCTAGACCCCCAACCCTAGACCCTAAAGTGCAGGCACGGCTCCATTCATTGTATGCATTGCAAAATGGGTTGAGCCCTTTGCAGCTAGAAGTGGGTTTTGGGTTTTGGGATTTAGGGCTTAGGATATAGGGTATAGGAGTTCAGGATTTAGGGATTTAGGGTTGAGGGGTTTTGGGTTGGGGGGGGGAGCCCTCTGCAGCTAGAAGTGCATGAGAAAGTCATCCTGGTTTCCACAGCGCTGCTTGGCGGTGAGAAGCAGCATGCCGAGCTTTTCTGATTGAAAGCTGACGGCCTGCACCACACCAGCTCAAGACAAGAAACTTTCTTGCACCAATCTACTGGTGTGCCCACTAGTAGTCCCTATGTAGCCTGCATCTACCCGCAGTTTTCACTTTGTTTGGCTTACCAAAAACGCTAAACCCTGACCTGAACGCTGAAACCTAAACCCTGAGCCCTACACCCGAAACCCTCAAACCTAAAAGCTAAGTCCTGAGCTGTAAACCATAAACCTCAAACCCTGAACGCTGAATCCTAAACCCTGAACCCTAAACCCTAAATCCTAAGTTATCCTAAATCATCCCAAATCCTTATCCCTTAGCCTGAAGCCTATCCTCTGACCCCCAAGCCTTGAAACCTAAGACCTAAAACCTACACCCCGAAACCTAAATCCTAAACCATAAACCCTAAATCCTAAAGTCCCTAAACCCCGAACCCCAATTCTTGAAACCAACGTAAACCCGAAAACACACACCCTGAACCCAAAACCATTATACTCCCTAAATCCCTACACCCCGAACCCCAAATCCCACGTAAACCTACACCCTGAACCCAAAACCATCCCTAGTTACCTATACATTGCGTTCCTGTCCTTAAGACCCTATACAATTTTATACTATCTTTGTCCCAAGGACCTACTATATGGGTACCTGGGCTTCTAGGGAATTATGAACCAAAGGTTCGGGCCTCGAAGCCTCGCTCCGCATACTTGCTCCTGAGTGGGCCGCGCCGTACTAAGTGGTAGCAAGGAGTCACGCGTAATTATGAGTACGTGTGTTTATATGATATAAATATATACATATATATAAATATATATATATACATATATACATATGCGTATGTATCTAGATAGATAGATAGATAGATAGACAGGTTGAAGAGATCTTGGGGGTTAGGGCTTAGGTACGTTGTCGGGGTTCCACTTTTAGCGGTTTTTTGGTAAGGCTAATAATTGACAGTAGCTCTGAATCCTAATTTGGGAGGTAGGAGCTACCTAAGCCGCCTTCTGACCCTGATCTAAGCGTTGTTTGGAGTTTAGGGTTTAGGGCTGGGGACCTATGACTTTGTGATCTACTTGCTCTGAGTCCTAATTTGGGAGGTAGGAGCTACCTAAGCCGGCTTCTTACCTGATCTAAGAGTTGTTTAGGTTTAGGGTTTAGGGCTTAGAACCTATGACTTTGTGATCTGCTTGTTTGACTCTGGGAATCTAAGACCACTGTGTAGATTTCTGTTTTGGCCCTGGCTTTTACATGAACCTAAGGCTGAGGCTGCATGTAGGTAGTATTCATGGACTTTAGGATCCAATGTAGGTATTACTTATGGACTTATCCAAAATTTCCACGGCTCCAAAGCAATCATATGGTAACTTCTGTGGGTCCTAGGTATATGCTATATACCAGCCCTACACCCCAAACCCTAAACCCTACACCCTAAACCCTAAACCACTAAACCCTAAACCCTACACCCTAAACCGCTAAACCCGATGCAGGGACCCTTGGCTAGCCCAGGGTTACACCGGTCAAGACACAATCGCATCTCGTAGGACGGCGACCGACGACTCATGTCCTGGGCTAGGGTTTAGGGTTTAGGGTTTAGGGTCTAGGGTCGCGATTTACGCTTTAGGCTTCGACTCAGACCTTCTGATGTCGTTCGGCTTGTGGGAGGGTGCCGTTGAATGTTTTTTGGGTGGCTGGCTCGAGTAAGATTATTTCTTCTAGGACACGACCATAACAAGGAGGATAAGCACGTAGGTGATCTTGGGACTACGGCATCCCCAAATCTAATGCTGCTCGATTGGTCTTTGGCCTAGGATGCTGACCATGATGCTCAAAGTCTAACTGGCCTTTTTCCATCAATTCCAGAACCTGAAAGTACGTAAATTCGGGAAAAGGTTTCTACATAAACGACCATGTAAGGTAAGGTCGGGTTAGGCCTAGAAACCCTAAACCCTGGACCCTAAACACCCAAAAAGCTGACCCATAAACCCTAAAACAACTGTATCCTGAACCCTAAATACCCAGAACCCTCAACCCGAAATCCTAAATGCCTGAACCCTAAACGCCAAAGTCTAAAGTTTCCCTAAACCGGAAATCCCTGCCCAGATCTAAGCAGGAGATACACCTGGGGAAGGCCTTGATTGCCTTAATTGCTTGGAAATGTAGCAGAACCGGCGGTAAGGTTTAGGATTTACGCTTGTTACAGGGTTTGGGGCTTAGGGCGCAGGCCTTTTCCAGGTTGTGGGGTTTAGCGTTTAGGATTCTGTTTTTTAAGGTTTAAGATTAGCTTTGCTTTAGGGTTTGGGTCCAGGATTTAAGTTTCTAGGCGAGACCCCTAAGCCGTATCCGTGTCTTCGGATACCTAATTTCATGTCTAGTATCTTCCATATACAAAAACTAGGTACCCAACGCAAGGGGTAGTATAAGGACGTCTAGCTACAGTACTCTTGGAATCCGCGTGGTGCAAGGTTGCGCGCATCTCCCCATCATCATCGGCGGAAGCCCTTCCAGGAATACCTCAACATGCTCATATTTCCTTTAACCAGCACTCACGCCCTAAACCCTAACCCCAAACCCTAAGCCGTAAACCCTAAACCTGCATCCCTGGAAAAAGAGCAGTGGGTGTTTAGAGGTTTTAGCTGACTGGCAGAAAGCCACCGCGGTGTAGGGTTTAGGGTTCAGGGTTTAGGTGGTAGGGTTCAGGGTTTTGAGGTTTAGGGTTGAAATCTACTGCTCCTCACACAGAAATCCAAACTCCGTCTTGTACCCTAAGGGTTCAAGGACTCAAAGAATGGGGGTATTAGGGGTAGTCGGAATGGTCTTTGGGACCCAAAGCTCCATTCTTTGGATCCTTGACCCTTAGGGGTAGGGGCTACTTCCAATTGGCCTCCTAAATCCTGAGCCCTAAACCTAAACCTACATCCAGTTGGCCTTTTCAGCAGGACATTGTTAGCAGCTTTCTCCCTGTTCTGTGCGCAACGCGGCTGCGCCGGCAGCGCATCTAATATAACCTCTATAGAACTCCAAAATAGTAATAGTTTCCATTCCATTTTCCATTATCCCTCTATAAATTCCCGATATAGTAGTAGTTTCCATTTCATTTTCCATTGTCCCTATATAACCCCAGGTCTTCTTTGGCGGCTTTAGGGATTAGGTTTTAGGGGTTAGGTTTAGGGTTTAGGGCTTAGGGTTTAGGGTTTAGGGATTAGGGTTTAAGGTTTAGAGTTTAGGGTGTCCGTGTCCTCCTAGTCGTCGTACGTGGAATTGGTCTGTGGAGTATGTGATGCAATTTTTGCTGAATTTTGCTCGAAAGTGGACAATCTGACATACTTCTAGCCTCTCATTACATGAAATACCCATGAGAATAGGACCAAGGCCTTTGAAAGGTTTGCTGTGGTGTAGATACAAGCAAGCCTCAGGGTCCACGGCCGTCAACTAGGCCCACGTGCCAGGTTCTTATCTCATTATTTGCAGGACACGTAGAAACTACGCGTGCAAATTGTTTCTTTAAAGCCCCCGCATAGCTCCACTTCACCATCATTGGCCCCTAAACCCTAGACTAGACTCAGACCCTGACCCTCAATCCTAAACCCTAAACCCTGAGCCCCAAACCCTAAACCCTACAACCTAAACCCTAAGCCCTAAGACCTAAACCCTTTCCCCTAAGCCCTAAACCCTGCACCCCCCCTAACCCCTAAGCCCTAAACCCTACACCATAACCATGAACCCTCAAAAATCGTGTGGCTCCCAAGCTGGACTCTCAAAGCATTCCAGCGTCCACGGTGTTCGCTTGCGCAGCAAATGCAATGGCAGTACGCTGGCATACGTAGACATTCCTTGGGCGGTTTAGGGTTTAGGGTTTAGGGGTTTAGGGGTTTAGGGTTTAGGGTTTAGGGTTTAGGGGTTTAGGGTTTAGGGTTTAGGGCATAGGTAGACATTCCTTGGTCTGTGACAAGTTACCCCTTAAAAAAGTGGGTTGTAGGGGCTATTTGGAGGATGTATAGTGTCTAGGATGTAAGAGTCTAGGGTTGACGTTTGGGAGTTCAACAAATGAGTGCAGGAACCCTAAACCCTAAACCCTCAACCCTAAAAGCTCAACCCTAACCCTAACCCCTACACCCTACACCCTAAACCCTCAACCCTAAACCCTAAACCCTAAACCAGTTCCTGAAATCAGTGCCTAGGCCCTGTACGGGGATTCTGAAAGCCCTGTCCGCTATAGGCTGGTACTCCACATGCCTTTCTCGGGCTATAGGGTCCCTAATCTTCGGTACTTAGGCCATCATAGAGGGTAGTTGGAGGTACCTGTAAATCCCATAGCAGCAACTATAACTTATAGGACTTGTAACTATACGTGGTTCTCATTTTAACTTGCTAACAACCCATGTCAGAACTTAGGGCTAAACCCTAAACCCTAAACCCTGCGGCATGTATGGTTTAGAGGCTCATGCGTAGCAGCGACTTGAAGAAGTTCAGATCTACAGTTCGACTGATAGAGACTTGGATTTCGAGTTATGCAGTGAATTTTACTAGGGTTTAGGGTTTAGGGCAAGTTTAGGGCTAAGGAACTGGTGGTGCGCCATTGCCATATTGTGGTAAAAGCTCCGGTGCCTGGAAAGAAGGGGTGGCCTACAAGTCTCTCGGAATAGCACATCTGAGGGTTGGTAACAAGTATGGTCTTGTTTTGGGCACACGAATATTAAGGGGCCGCACTATACTACTGTTGATACTAAGAATCCTGCACGACCTTTGTATGCTATCAAACCGGAACTCTCCAGGTATCAGGTACTTAGTGCCATGTAGGACTTATAGTCTCAACCATAGGGACCCCATCCAAGACGATACTTTTTGCAACCTAACATGTAGAAAGTTCGCTGACGCATCTAGAAAGCTGGACAAGAGATCCCTGTGCGATACGGGTGTTGATTGTCCACATGTTGCATCCCCTGCCTAGCGTCCTGGAGAAACCAACATACCCAATAAAAAGCCAGTTGCACAATACATGAAAAGCTTGATATCTTCACCTTTTTTCAGGGTCTAGGCGACTCCAGGCAAACCCTGAAACCCATGCAATGTGAGCATCTTCCCATCATACCCGCACGCGCAGGAGTCCACGTCAAAGCCCATTAGCACCTCTCAAGGTCGATGGGCCCAATGAGAATTGGGAGGAAAGGTTTAGGGTTCACAGTCCCCTTTAAGTAGATAGAATATGGGATATATGGGGATCTTATTATAATATACCCAAAGCCATTTTCTATCTACTTATGGGAGACCCTACACCCTACATCCTAAACCCTAAACCCCATGAACCCTATATTCTATCTACTTAAGGGAGACTGTAGGAGGAAGCTGAGAGATGTGGGGGCTGAGGGTTGCCGTTTGGGATTCAGGGCGCAAGGTGCATTACAACTCTACAATCCCTGTAGACCCTATAAAACGCTATAAGCCTTAGTAAAACCCTAAACCCTATAAATCCTATGAGCCCTATTAAAGCCCTAAACCCTATAGATCCTAAACTCTATTAAACGCCATAAGCCCTATTAAAACCCTATAAACCCTACTAAACCCTGTTAAACCTATTTAAACCCTAAACCTTCAAAGGGTTTATCGGAGTGGGAGATGTAAAGTAAAAGGCTGCAGCTTGACTACGATCTTCTTAGGGTTCTTTTGGGTTTGAGGGTTTTAGGGTTTAGGGTTTGGGGTTTGAGGGTTTAGGATTTTGGGATTGTAGGGTTCAGGGTTTTAGGGCTCAGGGTTTGAGGATTTTAAGGTATAGGCTAACTGCCTGACTCCGAACACCGCATCCCAAGATTGTGCCTTCCACTCTACCCTGAAACCCCCAAAAAAGCCCTGCAAAGACCACAATCCCTCAAAAGCAATATAGGTTTCCATGGCAGTTTGGTGGAGTGTAAATCCATGGCTACACCTTGGAGGTGATTGATTACGTACCTGTCGCTATCAGCAGATGAGGGAGTGGAAAAGAAGATGGAAACTACTAAATTCCTGCGTGGGGAGTAGAAGCATCATCATTCCTTGTTATGAAGAGGTGCGATTAGATTGCTCTCCATAAGCAGTAGAAACCTGGAACTGCGAAAAGTTAAGCCCCTATGTACGTCACTATTGGTCGCCCGCCGGCAAGGCCCCTGAATCCCTCAAAGCCTAAACTTCCCAAGCCCTAGACATGAGAAAACTAGAGGAAACCACAACATCTGCACCCTTGAGCCCTAAACCCTAAACCCTAATCCCTAAACCCCTAAACCCTAAATCCCTAAATCCTAAATCCCTAAATCCCTAACTCCCTAAATCCCTAAACCCCTAAACCCCTAAATCCCTAAATCCCTAAACCCCTAAATCCCTGACTCCCTGAACCCCAAGCCCCTAGCCTCGGCAGGACTGTTGTAGAGGCGGAGGACGATCTGAATGTGCCGAAAAGGATATTGAGACACCAGCCTTGGAAGATTTTAGGGGTTTGGGGATTTAGGGTTTTGGGATTATACGGGTTTAGGGTTAGGGATATAGGGGTTATTTAGGGCTTGTATTGGGGCTATATTGTGATAATGGAAAATAAAATGGAAACTACATATTGGGATATATTATTGAGTAGTACTTTGTGCCGAAAAGGAATTTAAGTAGGATCTAGGGGTTATTTAGGGCTTATATTGGGGCTATAATGGGATAATGGAAAACAAAATGGAAACTACGATTTAGGGTTTAGGGTTTAGGGCTTAGGGATATTCAGACACCAGCCTCGGAAGGGTTTAGGGATTGAGGGCTTTAGGGAGTTAGGGATTTAGGGAGTTAGGGATGTAGGGAGTTAGGGTTTAGGGATTTAGGGTTTAAGGGTTTTAGGGATTGAGGGCTTTAGGGAGTTAGGGATTTAGGGAGTTAGGGTTTAGGGATTTAGGGATTTAGGGTAAGGGTTTTAGAGATTTAGGGATTTAGGGTTTAGGGATTTAAAGTTTTAGGGGTTTAGGGTTTTAGGGATTTAGGATTTAGGGTTTTAGGGATTTAGGGTTTAGGGTTCAGGGTTTAGGGTTCAGGATTTAGGGATTTAGGGTTTAGGGTTCTGGGTTTGAGGATACAAGGGTTATATGGGTCTACACCCTTAGGCTAAGGATAATGGGTTTCAATATAGGGTTCCATAGGGATGATGGATATGAATAAGAAGCTACTATTTAGGGTTTAGGGATTTAGGGATTTAGGGTTTGAGGCTTGGGGGTTTAGGGCTTAGGGTTTAGGGTTTGAGGGTTGGGGGTTTAGGGCTTAGGGTTTAGGGTTTGAGGATATAAGGGATACAGTGGGATAATGGAAAAGAGCATGGAAACTACTCTGGGTAGGGTGTAGGGTTCAGAGTCTGAGGCTTAGTGTTTGGGGCTTAGGATTTAGGGCTTACAGTTCAGGGTGTAGGGTTTAGGGCCTACGGCTTGGGGTTTCGGGTTTAAAGCTTTAGGTAAAGGGGGCTGAGGGTTCAGGGTTTGAAGCTTAGGGTTTAGGGCTTAGGGTTTCGGGTTTAGGGTTCAGGGTTACCAAGCGAAGCCTCTGAGAGTTTTAGGTGTTAGGGTTTGGCGTTTAGGTTTTGGAGTTTCGGACTTGGGGTTGAGGGGTTAGGATGGGAAGCCACTGCCTCAAGATACGGCAGTTTCCCTTAGGGTTTAGGGCTTAGGGCTTAGGGCCCCGCACAAGGATGGACCTAAGCGCTAGACCTAAGCCTTAAGTCCAGGGCTCCCCCAAGACATCGGGGCCCAGTGTACTTACATTGGGTTTACATTAGGGATTATATAGGGATTATGTGGGAATAATGGAAAGAAAATGGAAACTACTATGACTATATCATATAGGGTCTATTTATTGGGGCTATAGACATAGAGCCCCAGGTAGGCCCTGAATACTGAATTGGCGCCCATAGCGCTCAACCCTCAACCTGAAGCCCTTGCTGTTATGCAAACATAATCATTGCCGGGTAGCGTAACGGCGTACGCAGACCGAAAGCAGATGACTTCGTAGGGGTTCGCGGCCTCTTGCAAACAGTTGGCCCTTAAATGAAGCCACAAACTCTCAACCTTAAATCCTAAGTAAGTACGAAATGAAAAACTAATTAATGTTCATGGGGGAGAGCACTTATGTCTTATAAGGGGCTATGTGATCTTCGGTGGTTACATACCTCTCGGTTGTGACTTTCGCCGCGACTGCTTCAAGTTGAGCAGCCACCCTATGAGCTACCCCTGATCAAGCCCAAACCCTACACCCTAAACCATAAAAGTCCCAAACCCTAAACTACCGTATGGGAGGCTTCGGGGTATCTGCAGGAGCCGCGAGGCGGTCCGCATTGTATCGAAATCAACGTCTTGAATCGCTCCGAGTGCCATGATAGCCAACTCTCTTGGATGAAGGCTGCTCATGAACTCAACTTGCTCCTCGTTCGTGAGCAGTGCTCGAGAGTCCGTAACAGATCCTGCTCCGGTAGAGGGAGTACCTGGATTTGGATCCGCTGGCACTGTAGAAGTTCGCTGCGCATGATAGGCGCAGGTAACCACCTTGTCTCCAGTGACTGTCTCGAATGTGTGCTTTCCAGCAAACAATCTGCACGCTGCCCTCGCTTCAGTACAGTAAGCTCCACCCAACCTTGAAAGCAGTTCCTGCTTAAAGTCGAATTTGAAGTCACTTGTAGTGCAAAGTCATAAGCAGAGCACTAGGACCACTAGGACACCTACTTACGTCCTCCGAATTCCTCATCGAAGACTCTTGAACACGCGGTTGAGGGCGTAGGGTTTAGATTCCCACCCAATCAGACCCTGGACCCCAATGCTTCAAAGCCCAAATGCGGACACTGTATGGGCGTTTCTCAATGGTCGGCTTCCCTTCAACCATCCATTGCCATTTGAGTAGTGTTTTTGGTGGTTGAACCTAGTAAGATAATATTCCTTATATAAAATGCAATACCGAAAAGGAGGATATAATCTTACTCTATATTGGGTACCATAATTACTATTGAAAAAATACTACTCATTTCTGCTTTGGCTAAGAAATGCCAATCTTATAGTTCCCTGACCACAGAACTGGACAGGTAAGGCCGACATCCCCAGAGATTTGAGATGCTTATCGTGTTTATCGCTGTAAACCCCTTAAGTGCTCCTTTGCAGTTACACCACAACAAAAAAGAAAACTCCCGCGGGGATAGGCGACATAATCTCTATCAATTACTACATAACCGCAGTTTCCATTCCATGCGCAACGTTCTTTTTCATTTGTTTCTCCAGGTTTGGGGGAATGTTCCTAACCCTAAGTCCAAATCCTGGAACCCCAATCCGTAAACCCCAATCCCTGAACCCCTAATCCCTAAACCCTAAACCCCAATCCCTAAACCCTAAACCCTAAACCCCAATCCCTAAACCCCAAACCCTAAACCCCAATCCCTAAACCCTAAACCCTAAACCAACCCCAATCC
>CAJNIZ010010232.1:0-12417 GCA_905231905.1 Symbiodinium pilosum | reverse complement strand
TAACCTTAGTACCTATGTGTGGATACCCCAAGCCCAATACGCTGTATAGTGAGTTTGAGCGTGTGCAAGCAAGTACAGTTGCGTGCATGTTGTGAACAGTCATGTTGAAAACCAGCATGCGAGTGGCATGACCAAAACATGTCAACGCAATACGTGTTGGCTCAAGCCGCGCTCAAGTGTGAAAACAAACGCAGGCTCTTTTTGGGGGGCACGAGTCTCCCTATGCCTATGCGAAAACATGTCAGAGCAGACGGAAAGCAGAGCATGATTAATCATGTTCTGTCTGTTCGGCGTGCTCAGGCAATGTGCAAAGCACCTGCTCAGCTCGAACCTGGAATGAACGGGAGATCTTACCTCCAGCCGCCAAGGCAGTTTCAAGCGCTTGCTTATCGTATTGTTTGCGTTGGGGGTGTCCATTGTAGCCTTTTTTCCAATCACCTTTTAGGGGTACGCTACCTCTGATTGGCTTGTGCTTTGCTCCGTGTCTCCAAGGCACCAAGTCAAGATCCAGGGGCACGGCGTGTCTGCTCTGTAGGTCTGCAGCTGTGCGTTTGGTGGCCAAGAAGTCGATCTGGGCGCAAACATCAGGTCCACGTGCCAGCTACAGATTTTCTAGAGCTCTTCCACGTATTCAGAATGCAGAGATCATGTGCAGAGATGAGCTCCATGAACTCCTCAGCATCCGTCTGTGCGTGATTGTTAGCCTGCAAAACGTCTTTCCCAACTAAAGATTGTCTGGGGACCACCGGTGTGTTCGCATCACAGCCCAGTAGTAAGAGGTTTCTGCGTGAAAACTGTGAAAGAAGCCTGCCAGCTGAGGTCCATACGTGATGCCGACGCTGCTCGGTCAGGGAAACATGTTGCGTGTTTCAGGCCCATTGATACATACCAACAATATCAATGCAAAAATCGCTGCGCAGACATCTGACATGCATGAGCCATGAGCCTTCCAGGTACAACTGACGTAGGCCCAAGATCTGCTGCATTATTCAGCTTCTGGGAAACGCATATCGCAACTCCAGAAAATCTGTTATTGGAATCAATGCAAGTCATTACGTTCCAGCTGCCTATCTGAAAGCTTACGTCCTCGTTGCCGAGTCCCCAGTGTACTTCCTGTAAAATTACCACGTTTGCCAACTGCTGTTTCTGCAACCAATTCGCAAAAAAACGTCGTAACTGTTTGTAGATAGGCCTCCAGTATTATAACTGATGCAGCGAACCCGATCAGTGCCTGCAGAAATGGCTGCCCTGCGAACTTGGCTCTGTACCCTAGGGCCCTAGGGGCGGCCTGTTGTTGCGGAAGGGTAGTACGGCAGCATCTGAGGGTCCTACATGCTCTCTATACACGCCAGCAAAGCATTTGCAGCAGCATGTCCTGGGATTTGGGACCCAGGCGGCTCCATGTGTGTAAAAGTTGTAGCGAGGCTGCGTCTTCTCCAAACCGCAGCAGTAGCTTTTCCACTTTCCCGCAGGAACAAAAGCTAACTCAAATCACTGGATGAAACCATGGCATGCTACCGCTCACTCCCCGCAACTAGTTGCATTTGAGCCGAGAACCTTGGCCATGGACACAGACAAGAAGGAGGACAAGCCAGCCACGAAGATTGGAAAACAGAGGACAAATCCTCGAAGCAAGACTTGAGCAGCCTCCGCCAACAGGTCGACGTGCTCACTTTGCTGGTGCTTCGACAGGAGCACCAGCTGATGATCAATCGCCAGGACACCAGCTACGTTATCTTTCTCAGGACAGACATTGTGAAAAGCCTGGCGGTGAGCACGTACGAGATCGGCCAGAAGTGGAAGCAGGCAAAGGCAGCCGATCCAGAGAGCTTGAAACGCCCACTTTGAGTGATTTTTTTGCAGCGTCTCCTGACTTCAGTGACCCGAAGCCCTCCTCCGCGATCCGGAGAAAGTGAAGCACGCCACGAACCTTGGTTGGCTCAAGGGCGGCCATTTCACAGGCTTGAAGTGGAGCTCGGAAAAGAAAGCTCACGAGCCGCGCCCAGCAATTCCGATGATTCCCACCCAGACAGCTCTGGAAGTTCTATTCGAGGCCTGCAAGCTATGCGCAGCGCCCTTCGCGGTGAACCGATGTCATGCCATGAGGCTGTGGAGTATCTTCAACTAGCTCAGGCCTTGGTGTGGGTAGCAGTGGGTGCATATTGCCGGCGCGAACGGCTCCAACGCAGTGCACTTGCGAAGAAGCTGGCGCAGTCTTCCGGCGGCTAGTGCGCGAAGCTCAGCTCGGCAACAGAGGCAATCCCTGCTACGCCAACTCCTTGATACGTTGCGTCATGTGGTTGTGCGCAGACATGGCAGAACTCCAGGTCATGGTGGGCAATTCGCTTTTCAGTGACATCAAGCGTGTGCTTGATGGTCGGTTGCATTTTCTCTGACGTCTCCCATCCTGGCAGGCAGCAACTGAGGGATGGGCGACGCCTCACTCTCAACATGATGCGGGAGATTTCCGCAGATTCTTGACCATGCAATGTGATGGCCTCAAGTTTGCACTGGAATTCTTCCTGGGAGGCAAGGATCAGTTCCGGAACAGATGGCCAAGATATCCGGGTCATGGGTGCTTCGACCTCAGAAATCCTCTACATTGACGTTCAGCCCTCTGCTCCAGTCAACAGGGGACATGCGGTCACGTTACAACAGTTGCTGCGTTGTTGGGAGAAGTAGGCCCATGCGCACGCGCTGACTGAGCCGCCGCTGGCGCTTGCAATTTTGATTGAACCCTTTCAGAATGTTGGTGGAAGGATTTCTAAATATCATGGATCTGTTATCTCTAATGAATTTCTGAAAATTCCTGTAGACACTACTGCAGACTTCCAGACCAAGAGATATCAGCTCAGCTCCTTCATCACCCACGAGGGTGACGCGCCTCACTGTGGCCATTATGCTGCCGTGCTGGGAAGTGATTCTGAGTACATGAGAGCAGACGATAACAGGTCGGCAAGGTTGCCTAGCAATGTACAGGTGCAGCGGTGCACCAAGCAGAACTATTTGTTTTTCTACCAAAGCCTTCCCTTCTGATAATGGCCCAACGCCTGCTTTAGGGTCTTCGGGCCAAGGTTATAATAATAGCGGGGATGCCGAAGCGCAGCTGCGTGCCGGGCAAAATGCCTGTTCCACACATCGCTGGCAAAGACCGCTTGAACTTTGCAGCGAGGAAAGTGAAAGTGAAGATATCCTTTGTGTTATTCAAATAAGGGAGACAATACAAAAGGGCGGTTCGATATCACCAAAATTTCTGAAGCATCTCCTTGTCGGAAATTTGGGGCAGCCCAGCTGCTGGCTTATCCTAGTATGAAGACAGACGACGGGCGGTTCGGTAGCGCAAGATTTTCTGAAGCGATTTTTCCTTTGCGTTCGATGTTGTAATATTTTTGGGTGGGGGACCGCTTGTGTTATTCAAATGAAGGACAAAAAAAGGGGCGGTTCAATATCGCCAAATTTTCTGAAGCATCTCCTTGTTGAAAATTTGGTGTTGTCGAACCGCTGGCTTATCCTAGTATGAAGACAGACAAGGGGCGGTTCGATAGCGCCAGATTTTATCAACCGCATTCTTCCTTTGTTTTCGATATTAACGATATTATGATATCTTTGTGGGACTCCTTGTGTTATTCAAATAAAGGACAAGGAGGGGCGGTTCGATAGCGCTTCTGACGCATCTCCTTGTAGCAAATTTGGTGTTGTCGAACAGCTGGGTATCTTAGTGTGAAGACATGCAAGGGGCGGTTCGATAGCACCAGATTTTCTCACGCGCATTCTTCCTTTTGTTTTCGATATCATGATATGTCTATGGTAAGGACAAGCAGGGGCGAATCGGTAGCGCCAAATTTTCTGAAGCATTTCCTTGCAGAAAATTTGGTGATGTTGAACGGCTGTCTCATCCAGGTATGAAGGCACGCAGAAAGCGGTTCGATAGCGCCAGATTTTCTCATGCGCGCTCTTCCCTTGTTTTCGATATTGCGTTATGTTGGGGCGGCTCGATAGCGCCAAATTTTCTGAAGCATCTCCTTGTCGAAAATTTGGTGTAGTCGAACTGCTGGCTTATCCATGTGTAGTTTTACCTGAAACTAGGTAACTAGGGGAGATGATATTAGGCTGCTGTCGTTAGACGTGCGTAAAGAGATGATAAGCAGAAGATATTAGACTTAGAGTTAAGTGAAAACGGAGCCATTTTCCAACTTTCTTGTGTTTCCTCCCGCTTGGGGATGAATTTCCTGGTGAATTTGAGAGGCTCAGAAACGGCGTTTTTGTATTAGAATTAATCGAAAACAGAAGCCCAAACGAACCCAACCCCAAATCATCCTGACCTAAGCCCTGAAGAAGCCCAAGCAACCCCTCCAAAAACCTTAAACTTTACAACACTACCCAACTGGCAGTAGGCATCCCCAGAGCCCAAACCACACCTTGGCTTCAAACCTAAAGGTGAAAAACCCAAAGCCTGCGTCTGAACCAACGCAAACCCTAGACGGTAGGTAGATTCGCAAGACAGCCCCAAACCCGGACCCACAGGAGCCGAACCACCCCCCAAACTCTAAACCTAAAGTGTTATAGACCCGCTAAACAACACCGTGAATCCATCGGAGCCGGGTGCTCGTACCTGAGCCGCCGCATCCCTGCAGGGGAGGGCATCTTCCGCAACCCAGTGGGTGAGAGGTTGATGGCGTGGGTGGTGCGATTTGGGTCAGGATGCAGACGATGAAGCCGGCGTAAGGCGCAAGAGAGAAGTGGACGTCTAGTCAGAAGAGGATGCCTCGAGCCCACAGAGAAGGATTGCGGGAGATCCCAGGTTGATGTTGGAGGTGTCCCAATCATTGCTTCCAAGCCAAACGAAGGAGATACGGGACAACACGTCGGCTCGCTGACGCAGGGCCTGGAGGCGAGAACTCCGGCAAGGATTGAAGAAGTTGAGGCCAACCTCGCTTTTCACACTGACTTGTTGGAACGGATCGAAGCTTTGGAGGCCAGACAGGGTTCGTCTGCGGGCAGCACTTCCGAAGGGCAGGAGCGCAAGGCCGTGAAGGGTGGCGAACACGGAGAAGGAGTTGACCGCGAGTGACTTCAAGACTGTGCTTGAGGCTTAGCGCTTGAGGCTTAGCCTCCGGGTCGACAGGTTGCTGGATGGAGGGCTCTCTGTTTTCAGGGCAGCTCTCCGGCGTGGGGCGGCAGGGAGAGTCGGATCAGAATGCTGAAGACAGAATGAACAGGGCTGGTCCGAGCTATCAGAGAGACTGCAGACAGAGAACCTGCAGGATGACAGGGTGATTTGGGCTGCCCTCTCTGGGAACCGACCTTCCATGCCCACAGAATGGAGATCCGGAACAGTCTGGCTTGAGGATGTCACGCTGGCCAGTGACGGCCAACCGGTGAGTACGTGGGCCCAAGAAAGCTGACAACCAGTTGGATGGATGCGGAGGCCATTGCTAAAGTGACGATGCTTTGACAACTGAGCTAGGGTGACGGAAGCTCGTGACTTACTTGAAGGAGGCCCGAGTCAGTCGCGGAGAGTGCCAAGATGGCGTGGGTGAGGCAAGGTCGTGGAACATGGCAGCCAAAGGCAGGTTCTGGACCTCTTGAACACAAGTGGAGGAAGATGGAAGGGACGGACCAGGTACCCGCAAGATGTAGGGGTTCCCTACACAAAGGACACATGGGGCCTGCTGAAGCGCAAGGCCGAACGTGGGGGTGCAGGGAGTTGTGTTCAACGTGCTAGGCAAGAGGATGTGGGTAGGTCCAGGGTTGTGCTTCGCCGCTAGGGTCCGCGTTCGGCAGTTGTGGCAATGGGCAGTGACCGTAAGAAGATTGTGGTGCAGTTTGCTTTGAAAGGGATTGGATAGAGGAGCAGAGTCCAATGAAGAGGACCTAGAGTATCTTTTGTGCTGGCCATCACGTTCGCTCCGCTACCAGTGCAGCGGGGTTCGCGGCAGGAGTAGCTGTTCTGTGATTGGGCTCACAATGCGTTCTCGGAGGTTACTGCTTGTCGAATCAAATGGGAAGAGCTTTGCGCTCTGGTTGCCTTTTTCCGTGCACAGCGCACTGTCCGTATGGCTCACTGCCTGGCTAGGAAAAGGGGCCCCCTTAAGCCAGATCATGGGCTCATTGCTTGTATGCTTGCGTGAGCAAAGTGCAGCACCGGCAGACTGCAGAATACTTACGATGTGGCCGCTTATAAGAAATTCTTGCAGCTGCGGCTCGGGAAACTCTTTACAGCCGCTTCTAGGAGAAAACACTGCTTCCGCCGCAACAAACCTCTGCAGGGGCTACCTAAACCCTAGGGGTTCTGATCAGGCACGAGCGCCCGCATCTTCAGGATTGGGTGAGAGGGCCCGAAAGCAGGCAAAGCGTGCTCCACTCGTCACTGGGGTATTGTGCATCCCAGCTGCCTCTTTCCGTCCGCGCACGCGAAGAGTCCCACAGTGTCGAGGCACAGGTGTTTTAGCCTGTAGGCTGAAACAGCACGAGTGCAAGGAACACGGGAGCCCGGCAGGCGGTGCAAAGGAAAGGCTTATTACTATCGTAAACCCTGGCGCCTAGGGACACCCATCAACCAGAGGCAGGGGCTACCTAAACCCTAGGCATTGTGGTGACCAGGCGCCAAAAAAGGGTGCTGCGTAGTGTTTTTGGCTTCTCCTGTGTAACCTTCAGGTAGCGGCGTTATGCGCAATATCGCAGAGACGAGTAAAGCAGGCTATGCCCGCTTCGGGATGACACATGTGGGCGGCCCTGCGTGATCTTGTTGGGGTATTGAGATTCGTTAGCGCCCGAGCCGTTGCCCACGAACTGCTTTTCTTGGATCCTGAGTGGGCTTCTAATCGTGCGCTGTGGTTGCGTGGCTGGCTGGATCACAGGGTGCCTCTTCTTGAGCAGGCAGCGCTGCAGAGCTGCGGCCCTACTATCTCATTGGCTTTTGGCTCTGCTTGAGGCTGCTTGAGTTTCCATCGGCTCCCGCTGCAGCTGCTGCGGGCGCAGCTCCTGCGCATAGGCTACGTGAGTACCGACAGCAGTGAATGCGATCCGGCTCTGGCGACGGGTGTGAGCTTGAGGAACTGGAAATAGTCTTCGGAGACCTCACTATCACTACTATCACTCTCATGCGGCATTCCTCTCAGTTACGGGGCTCGAACAGAAGGCCCTACATCCATTACTTCGTCAGCGAGGTTTACGAGCCTACGCGGCCAGCCGGAGTGCTTGCTGGCCCAGCCTTGCAATACTGGGAAACCAGGTTGTTGGAAGCACGTATGGGCATCCAACTACGTGATCTGCGCCTGACTCATTATACCCAGCCGGCGAGCTCGTTGAGTAGGACCAAGACAGAGCCCGAGTCACGCGCTTTGACTGAAAAGACGGTGGCTTTTTATGGAGCGAGCTCGCCAAGCCCCCAAAAGATACACAATCGCCCTATTACACTCGAGGCCAGAAGTTGGCAAACGTCTTCTGGCTCCTACCGCTTCATTGTCCAGTCGCATCGTGACCTCTCCTTCGCATCCTGGCGGCTTCGTGACTGCACAGTTCCGAGATTTTACTGGGCTTGAGTTGGGGACGACCTTTCAGGTCGCTTGGTGGAAGGGAATGTGCGTCGGGCCTTTGCGGGCCGCGCTGAAGACCAGGCGATCATGGCCGGTCGAGCTATGAAACAGGAGATGGGCAACGATATAGGTGCTCGATCGCCGCAAAGCACCTGCCTTGCCTGGCTGAGATGCCAGCGCGAACCGCCCCAGCAACCCCAGCAGCCTAATCGGCCTGAAATGCATCTGAGACTGGCGCGGCCGAGCTGCCAGTGACCTGGCGGGAGGCAGAGGTTTTCATGCGAGGCCAGCCGCAAACGCCGAGTTGGACCGGTGCACCTTCGCTTGGCAGCACTTGAGTCTCTCAGGCCTCCGACATACCTCTGCCCACTATCCAGCAGGATGGGACGACAGTGCGGCGATTTGGGTCAGCGAGCAGCTGTCGGACGCGACTTTCCTGGAGTGCTGCTCCGCAGCTGAGGAGCAAGCCGGAGGCAGGCTGGAGGAGGCCGGTGCAGAGGACGACCTCCAAGCAAGAAAGCGGCGCCGCCGCAGCTCCCGCCGTGTGCCCCTTGCCTGACTCGGCCTCTCCTCAGACAATCGGGAATCGGGGGGTTTGGCAGGGGGCGCCAAGCTAGACCGGGGAAAACTGAACGCAGACAGACCATTCCAACACAGACTCAACTTCTGGAACGTTCAGGCAGCAGCGCAGGCAGGAAAGCCTTGTGGTCAGGGTGATTGTTCGAGCAGCCGCAGTCTTTTGCGGAATCGGTGGCGTGCAGGGCCTCGTTTCTGCGGAGCAGGAGCCGAGCCAGGCGTGATGTTTCCTAATCTTCGTGTTCTTCCTGGCTCACCGGTGGGAGCATTGCCGGAGAGCTGGCAACATCATGGGGGAGGCTTGGGCTTCGCCCTGTCTCATCGTGGCTGAACAGATTGCGCCCGAGATCAACGCGTCCCATCTGGCCACTCACCGATGTGCGTCCCTTCAGGAAGCTGGCTGCTGCGAGCTGGGCAGCCGCTCAGATTGCGTACTTAAAGGATTGCGCGCAGGCCGGTCAACAAAGCGATGGGGTAAACCCGTCGGCCCATACGGAAGCTCCCGCGAAGGAAAAGCGGAGGCCACCAAGACAGCCTCGAAAGCCCAAAGCTCTGACCTAAAACACAAGAGCTTAGTAGTGTTAGAGGTGGTCACCAGGATTGCCTTTGCCAAGTGCGTTGGTCCTAGATCCGGAGTTGCGGCTTTGTCGCCTGAGGCTCTATGCCCTATCAGAGGTTGCGCAACGAACCTTGGCTGGTGTCTTTGAGCAGGCCCCGTTCGTGCGCGTTGCCGGGTCCAAGGAAGGTGTGATTGTCCTCTGGCCCTGTGGTCCCTTTTGAAATATTGTAATTTGCAGCATTTGAGATGTTCCAAGACCAAATGCTGTAACTGACAGCGTTTGAGCATTCCAAGACCAGCAAATGCTGTAATTTGCAGCATTTGAGACGGTCCAACACTAGCAAATGCTTTATTTTGCAGCATTTGAAGCCTTTCAAGATCAGTAAATGGTCTAATTTGCAGCATTTGAGATGTTCCAAGACCAGCAAGCGTGTGAAGCGTTCCAATGTTTAGGTCCCCAGGTCCCGCGGTCCCCTGGTGTGCTCTTCTGGTTTGCTAGTCCTGGCCTTTGGTTCCGTGGTCAGGTTGTCTGCATCACCAGGTCATCATGCCTTTGCGAATCGGGCATAGGCGTCAAACAAAATCTGTCAAGCGTCAGAAACCGCCTTAACAGCTAAGCGCCAAAGATTTGCTGAATGAGCTGCAAAGAACAAGTGCAAACGCCCGCTCCCCGGACCTAGGCAGTTCCGGTCCTCTGGCCCCATGCTCCTGTGGTCCTGTGGACCTGTGGTCCTCTGCTCCTCGAGTCTTGTGGTCGGTCCTGTGAACCTGTGATTCTCTGGTGCTATGGTCCTAGATTTTGATTCCTCCATCCCCACTAGTCCTGGCAGCATTTAGGGGACATCACTTTTGCTTTAGACTCTCGGATCCTGGTGTTTGAAGCATGTCAACAGTCGCAAGGATCGTGTGGGTCGCCAAGAGGCCATCCATGTTTCCAATAAAAAACAAAGCAGCGTGCCATCACCATGTTTGCAGTGAGGGTGAGGGAGGGCTATGCGGATCGTTTCGTGTGCAAATGAGAGGGGCTGCGTTCAAAGCGGTGTTGTAACTTTTTTTTGCTTACTTGTAACTTTTAGGGTTTTCGACTGGATTTAGTTAGTTGTAATTTTTTTGGTTTACTCGTTATTTTTTTCGTGCCGTTTCCCAACGGGGGATGCCGAAACCCTTGCTTACCTGTAATTTTTTTGGCCTCAAACTGCGAGTGCTATGAAATACAGCATTTGCGGTCTGTTACAGGCTTCAAGCTTTGCAAATTACAGGCTACTCAGGGTTCAGGACTTCAGACATATGTGAAACCTCCCTCACCCCTACTATGCGACTAGTCCCTACCACAACCAGAACCCTTATACCACAAACAGATGCCCCGTACTGCAACCAGAGGCCGATTTTAGGAAAACCGAAAAGGTCCCTATCACAACCAGCGATTAACTCCAAGGACAGCAAGATCTTCAAAATCGGATCTGTATTCCGAGGGAATGGAAATTTGATTTGATTATAGGAAACATGAGTTGTAGTACGGACCATCGTTCGTCAGAATACGAAGAAGTTTGAAAAGGAGCACCTATATCATTAACACCCTCCAATCACTTCAGTGCATACGGAATCAGAAACTCCGAAATCATACAAAGTTCACGGTATGAACCGGATAAGACAAGGCCTAATCATAATACTTAGCTCTGACTATTCCCAAATCTCAGGCACAAGGAACCAGAATGAACAAATCACAGTATTTGGCTAAGACGATGCCCAAATGTCAGGGTTCAAGGAACCAGAAACGGCAAAATACTAATGCTTCGCTACGACTATGCCCAAATGTCGAGGTACAAGGCTACAAGGCGCCAGAAAGGGCTATGACCATTTCCGAGTTTCAGGGTACGAGTTTTCAGAAAAAACCAAGTCATAATACTGAACCATGACTATGCCCGAATGTCAGGGGTACCAGGAACCAGAAAGGCCAAATGATAATACTTAGAGCACCATTCCAAGAGCACTCCAAAAGCATTACAAAAACACTCCAAGAGCACTCCATGAGCACTCCAAAAACATTACAAAAACACTCCTAGAGCAGCATTCCAGGATACATTCAATGGCCTGAATCCATCGCATCTCAAACTGATTATGCAATGTTCTGGTTGCAGTAGGGTCCGGTTTTGTGATTTTTGGGACCGGTTGTGATAGGGTCCGCTTTTCAGTTGTAGTAGGGACCATCTGGTTGTGGTATAGGACTTCTGGTTGTAGAAAGGATTATTTTCCCCCCACTATCATAATCCCCCTTAAGTAGATAGATTATGGCTTTGGGTATATTAGAATAAGATCCACATATACAAAATATTCTGTCTACTTTAGGGGGACCATACCCTTATTAAGGGGTTACGGGGGAACCTAGTTTTTGAGCCACCCCGTGTACAGCGGGCGGCTAATCGGCCTGAACAACAGGCAGGTCTTCTCGTGGGTTGAGGAACGATTGAGGAACGATTCCCCTCAGTGCTGCAGTCCCTTTCGCTTAGGGTTTAGGGGTTTACTGACGTTTGTCAGTCCTAGTATGTTATAAGCCCCCTTAGGGAGGCATTAAAACAAAAAGCTGTGTTTATTCCAGGTCTAGGAAAATTACAGTGTACAAGCCCAGAAAAGCTGGCTTCTGGAGGCTGCGGCACATGCAGGAAATCTTGCAGCACTTAAAACCCCCCGAAACTAAGACGGCATTTCTTAGGTGAGAACATACAGTCCCCCTTAAGTAGGTAGAACATGGGGTATACGGCTCCAGCTTGCTGGTTCTATGGTTTAATGTTTGTAAAGGGGTTTTTAAGGGTTTTGCGGTTTAGGGTTTTTAGGCTTTAGGGTTTTTAGGGCTTAGGTGGTTTTTAGGGTTTAGGATTTTTAGAGCTTAGGGTTTTGGCGGTTTATGGTTGTTGGGGCTTGCGCTGTTTAGAATTTAAGGTTTCAGGCTTTTTTGGGGCTTGGGCTTCTTGGGGTTTTGGGTTTTCAGGGTTTAGGGTTTGTAGGGTTTGGGGTCTTTAGGGTTTAGGGTTTTTCGGGTTTGGGTTTTCAGGTTTTTAGGGTTTAGAGTTTTTGGACACGCGCATCAGGGTGTGAGGGTTTAGGGTTTTAGGCTTTAGGGTTTTTAGGGTTTAGGTTTTTTTGGGTTTAGTGTTTTTATTGTCTAGGGTTTTCAGGGTTTAGGGTTTTGACAGTTTAGGTTTTTTAGGGTTTAGGGTTTTTATTGTTTAGGGTTTTCAGGGCTTAGGGTTTTTGGGGTTGCGGGTTTTTAGGGTTTAGGGTTTTTGGGGCTTAGAGTTTAGGGTTTAGGGTTTTTAGGGTTTAGGTGGTTCTATGGTTTTAATTCTTTTTAAGGGGTTTTTAAGGGTTTTACGGTTTAGGGTTTTTAGGGTTTAGGGCATTTAGGGCTTAGGTGGTTTGTAGGGTTTAGGATTTTTGGGTTTGGGGTTTTTAGGGTTTCGAGTTTTTAGACACACGCATCAGGGTTTGAGGGTTTAGGGTTTTAGGGTTTTTAGGGTTTAGGTTTTTTTGGGTTTAGTGTTTTTATTGTCTAGGGTTTTCAGGGTTTAGGGTGTTGACAGTTTAGGGTTTTCAGGGTTTAGGGTTTTTGGGGTTTGGGGTTTAGGGTTTAGGGTTTTTGGGGCTTAGGATTTTTGGGGTTTAGGGTTTTAGGGTTTTAAGGGTTTAGGGTTTTTACGGTTTAAGGTTTTTAGGGTTTGGGCTTTTTGGGGTTTAGGGTTTTTGGGG
>CAJNIZ010010231.1:601-10759 GCA_905231905.1 Symbiodinium pilosum | reverse complement strand
ACAATTTCCATTTATCCTGGCTTGAGGGTTTAGGATTTAGGGTTTGACATTCAGGGTTTATGGTACAGGTTTTAGGCGGGTTTACGGTTTTGGGTTTTGGGCTTAGGGTTGGGTGTAATACAGGGGTGTATATAATTACCGAAAGGGTTATACAGAGATAACTTGGGGTTTAGGGCTCATGGTTCGGGGTTGAGGGTCTAGGGTTTCGGGGGTCTTTACCGCAGTAATTTAATGATGGAGAAGCAAACGCAAAAGACATGCACAAATAAATGGAAACCGATATTATGACTCCCATCCGGGTGTGGGAGTCAAGGGGTGTAGGTGTTCCGAACCCTAGACCCAAAATCCTGCAACCTAAGCCTTAAAAAATCCTTGAACCCTAGACCCTAAATCCTTGAACCCAAAACTCTAAATCCTTGAACCCTCAAACCTAAACCCCAAGGGTTTGGGGGTTTGCCCCAGAGCCAGCTTTTGGTGTTGGGGGATTTAGGGTTTTTGGCTCGTGGGACCCAGGGGCTCCGCGAGCCTCCCGGTGTTATTCCGTTGAAGTTGCGAGGTTTTGCAGTCCCCCTTAAGTAGACAGAATATGGGGTATACGGGGATCTTGTTATAATATACCCAAAGCCATATTCTATCTACTTAAGGGAGACTATACAGTTTGGGGGTGTTTTTTGGGGGTTTAGGGTTTGGAGGGGAGCAGTGGCTGCTTTGATGATCTCGATCTGAAAGGTTCCTCAAGTGAGTTCAAGGGATACCATAGGTTCGAGATCACATCCCAGGGATACTTTAGCAGGATCCCCCCCTCAGCAAAAAACTGAGAACCTATAAATCTCAGCTACGAACTCCATCCCAAGCTTTGCCCTACACCCGAAACCCTAAACCTTCCACTATGGGCTACTAGACCCTAAAATTCCCCATTAGGACCCTCACAAGGGTAGATTAAGGGACCTTTAAGGTCGAATAGCCCATGCTGGTTACGCTTCATGCCTTGGACAGGGAGCTGGATGATGATGGCTTCCCGCCTATTGGAACATATCTCACCAAAGGTTGCCACTTGTACTGCACGATCAACTATAAAGGCGAGCCCGACGTCCAAAAATACAAGGACAAGCTAAAGTTGCTGCTTAGGGTTAAGGGTTTAGGGCTTGGGATTTAGGGTTAGGGTTTTAGGGTTTAGGGGGCGGGTAGTAGGAAATGGGAAGAAGGGATACCAAGCACCAAGAGTAGGTCATATATCATCCCGGGAGTCTGCATTATGCGGTCCAGCTTAAGATTGAGTAATCCCTCCCCCTAAATGGGTGGTTGTGAAAATTATGGTCCCTTTTTTGGGTACCCCAAAAGTTTAAAAGGGACCATAATTTTGACAACCACCCATATGAAGTTCAAGCCTAAAACTTGCACTTTCTCAAAACGCGACTGCTACAGGCTAAAGACGAAGGTTTAGGACGAGGGTCTAGCGCTAAACCTACAAACGAGGGTTTAGCGACGAGGATTTAGGCAGCTTTTCTCGCAAAATTCGTCCGCTAAATCCTAAAGACGAGCTCTCCCAAGCCATTTCTGGGCCTCCTGGACTTCTGCTGAGCCTTTCCCAGACCGCTAAAAAATATTCTTGTCCAACTATCAGCTTCCCCCGCACCACTGAACCCTGAACTCTACGCCCCCAAATTCTAGCTCCCTAATTAAACCCACTATACAGTTCCATAGCTATATATACCTTACATGCCTCTGTATGAACCCTAAGGGTCCAAGTACTGAATAATCATAGACCTACACAGAATCTGTACCACACTTACCCAAATCCTAATTACCCAATTATTGGGTACATGGACCCTCAGGAAACCCTAAGCCCTAAACCCTAAACCCAATGAAGTCCACAAGCCCTGTACAGGACTCAGCGGGTAGGGAAGCGACAACTCCGCAGAGCTCCCAGCAGCCACTCGGATCTACGGAAGTCAGGCGCCGAAAAAAGGATATGCGTTTAGTCCTTATTGAAGGTTTTACCTAGAAAGCCAGTAGCCCATGGCCCATAATTATAGTCTACTTTCCCCTAATTTCCTACCACTTTGGGTTAAAGTAGCCCGTTATTATGGGTAATCAGGCTTTCTAGGTATGGTTTAGGGTTTAGGGCTCAGGGTTTAGGATTTGAAGCTTTAGAAACTCGAGTTTCAGGTCGAGGCTTGGACGGTTTTTTTTTTATGTTTTCAACAGGAGAACTGCAGCTGTGAGCAGCTTCAACCTTGGTGGGGCTGCTTTTCTGGTAGGTTCCTTGAATAAGGGGTCTCAAATATAGACCCCCAAATATCGTCCTCATGATGGGGTTCCCTAAAATGGTGTCCTTTCGTGAAGCCCTAATCCCTCTAAACCCCTATATAAGCCCAGCGTCCATCTCGTTGTCCAATTTATTTTCCATTTGATTCTGCATGATTGGGGGGTAATATTCCTAAACCCTAAAAACCCTTAACCCTAAACCCGAACCCCTATGCCTATACTTACCTATGAACCTTCAAGTATGCCAGGAACCCAGTTTAGGGTTTTGAGTTGGGTCTGTTACTATGGTTGTTGCAAGAGTGTATGCATGTAAACTGATATGGATGTATAGCTTCATCCGTATATACATATATACATATATGCCTATCTGTTGATATATTACACATACATGTTTGTAGAGAGAGAGAGAGAGAGAGAGAGAGAGAGAGAGGGAGTGTTGGTTTAGGGTTGTCCATTGGTGGCCATACAGCTACAGATGCATGATAGCTCCAATGCAGCTGGCTCATGAAACCAGCTGCATGGCACATGCAGCTACACGGGTCTATGCGAGGGACGTACGCGGAAATTCATGATTGGATCCGAGGGTCTGGGGGCATGCAAGAACCCAGTAGCCCCATCATATGTGGGACTTCTAGCCTAGGGTTTAGGTAAACGGTTTAGGGTTTAGGGCCCTTAGAACCATATCAGGGGGCTAATAATTATGTAGTTAGGTTCTAAGTACGACGTAGTTGGGCCATAAGTGCCCTGTAACTACAAGCAAAAAGTATCTGGAGCATCCTAAGCCTTGGAGTTTAAACTATAGCTCAAATGGGGTTCCGGGTCGTTGAGTGGAGGTTAGTCTGCATATGAGCTGTAGCCTAAACTCCTTCAAGGGGGGATATATAGGGGGATAATATAGGGGACTACTATAGGGGTTATTAAGGGGGATACTAGGAGTTTAGACTATGGCTCATATAACCCCATTGATAACCTATTTACCGAATCCCCTGAGCCTCTAAGTAGTGCCTTTGCTCGTGAATGCTGAGACGGCAATGCCCCTAACCCCAGATGCGCAACATCTCTCAGCAAGCACGACTCCATCTAACTTGCTGCGGAGCCTTAGACCATTAACCCTCAGACTGGTTTGAAAGGACACTGGTCTTTGTAGGGCCACTCTAGCGTATTCCACTTTGTTGGGCATTCGCCTCGCGCGCTTCCCAGGAGATCATCCGCACCATGGCCGTTCTCCTTTGAGAACGCTGCCGGGCCGGCGTCGCTGGCAGTTTGCTGAAGGGTCAGGGCATACTATCATCGAAGGCTTTTGGTTGGAACTGTGAAGATGTAAGGGTCTAAGACGAAATTCTGCTAGACATGTTCAGAATTTCAGAGGTCAGGATTTCTGGGAATTTGCGTCCCATAGCAGAAGTCTGGGAGAGCATAGCTCACACTTATATGGATGTTATTCAAGGGAGCCGGGACGCAGAACCCAACTGCGAATGAAAACACCTTAAGCAGCATAGACTTTATCATACAGTGCCGTCGACGTAAGGTTCAACGAATACCCCAACTTTGCAAAATCTTTGTCGCATTTTCCCGTGGAGCTGCTGAGTCTGCTGTGTCAACATAAGCCCAACAAATCCTAAACCCTTAAACCCTAAGACCCTAAACCCTTAAACTGTGTAAATCCTTTAGCAGACCTTCAGCTGAATCCAAAGTAGCCGATATAATTGCAAATATGAGCCATGTTCTAAACTCTTTAAGGGGGGTGTATAATGGGATTAGATAGGGGACTACTATAGGGGATATTAAGGGGGATACTAGGAGGTTAGATTATGGTTCATATCATTTTCAGGTGTTTTGAGGTACCCTATACAGCAATTGTGCAAGGACCGTGAGACCACTATGAAATTGGCAATTATTTAGGCGCCTGTCTTACTTACTGGTTCTTAGTAGGGAATAAGGGATTATCATCCCTATATCCCTATATCCCTAAACCCCAAACCCCTAAACCCCTAAACCCTAAATCCCGTATTCCCTGGTAAGAACCAGGCAGCTGACGAGGGTCACTGCGCCTGAATAGCAAGGCTTGCCCAGGTTAGTTCGGCCCCAGCCTCTTGAAATGCAGCAAACAAATCCTTGACTTACTTCTTGTTACCCTAAGGGTCCATGTACCCAATGATTGGGTACTTAGGATTTGGGTAATATTAAGTGTAGTACAGATTTTGTGTAGGTATATGATTATTCAGTACTTGGACCCTTAGGGTTAGTAGGGAATACGGGAGTGCAGTATATAGGGGTTCTACAGGGATCATATTCCCTGCTTTCCTACTAAGAAACCAGTAAGTTGACCCCATACACATTACATGAACTCTGGATTTTCTTTTGGGGGTTTAGGGTTTAGGGATATGTTTGTAGCGTATACCCCACAGAGGGCAGGACATCCAGTGGCCAAGTCCTACACGGCGGAATGCTCCATGTCGAGACCTTACGTCCAAATCTCCAAGTCCTACGGGCTCCAGAACTTCGAACTCCGGTTTCGGGTTCAAGGCTCAGGATTTTTACGTTGGGTTTATAGTCCTCCTTGAGTATATGGAATATGGCTTGGGGTATATTGTGATAAGATCCCCATTACCCCATATTCTATCTACTTAAGGGGGGACTATAGGGTTTTGGGTCAAGTGGAGGCCCCCAGGGGATCCCTTTAATCCCCAAAGCCACACAGAGCCTCTTTCTGTAGCATTGTGCTCCCCCGAAAAATTATCCCTCCCGTCACCCCCTTCCCCCCTAATAGTAAATATTTAAATGCACCCAAACATGTAATGCTATTGTATTGGGGTGGGGGTATATTAGGGTACGTTGGGGTTACTATTATGGGGAGGGGCATTTTGCTGGACGTAACAGTCCTGGGCTTTGAAGGGATTACATGTGTCAG
Source organism: Symbiodinium pilosum (assembly GCA_905231905.1). NCBI lineage: Eukaryota > Dinophyceae > Suessiales > Symbiodiniaceae > Symbiodinium > Symbiodinium pilosum. The sequence goes on along the minus strand of CAJNIZ010010231.1, from coordinate 5,580 downwards.
GCAAACATCGTCACACCTTGGGTCCCTTGGCATGGGCCCCAAACCGAGATGTACTCCTAAGTTCCGGTGCAAGCAGCTACTAGGTCTCATGGACCTGAAAGTACGTAGACCTCAGACAGTTTCTGCAGTAGCATGTGGACTCCTTTGCGGGTGGCACATTCTAATCTCGTACCAGAACACCATAACAAACCCAAATAGGAACTGCGTAGGAGCTTTTGGGTAAAGAATCTGGAAATCATCACAAATATAATCCCTAAAATCTCCATATAACCACTGTAAGGGACCTGAAACCCGAAACCCAAGTCCCCCAAGTAGACCTCTTAATGCCCTGAACCCTAACCTTTAACCCTAAACCCTCAGACCTTAAAGCCTTGATTCTAAACCCCTAAACTCCAAACCCAAAACCCTAAACAATCAATCCCTGAGCCCTGAATCCTAAACCCTCAACGCTGAACTCGAGCCTCTGGGTAGCCAGGCATCGTCCAGAGCTTCAAGGGCCGCTTCTACGGCCAGCGCGAGAGGAAATGAAGTTCTGGAGGTTGGGATTTCGGGTTTAGAGTTTAAGCATCTTTTTTTGGGGGGAAGTTACTCCCCTTACATTAGAACCTTCCAATCAAGGGTGTTGGTGTTAGGAGGGGCGGGATTCCAGGATCTAAGTCTTCGGGGTTAAGGGCCCGGGTATTCATAGGTTTTGGCTCTGCTTGTGAGTTTTAGTTCCAAGTACTTCAAAGAAGCCACCTTATTCAGAATGCTGAACTTAACCCTAAGCGTCCCAAATAATAGGGTTGTATGGCCCAAATACTATACCATTAATGGTATTTGGGCCCTAAAACCCTATTATTTGGGCCATTGGACCCTTAGGGTAAGATCATGTTACAAATCCCCAACCTCCAATACTTATCTGGGTCGAGGAGAATGGCACCTGGTTCCTTAACATGGAACCCAATATGGGAGTTTCCCAAAATTAGCGGTACTTTTTTGGGGTCCCCATAAAACACTTCTCCCGAACCAGAAAGCCCCGCGCGCACTTCAAGCCTGATTTCTCTAACTTCCTTTCCATTCCTTCATATTCACCCGCTGCAGGCGTTAATTAAGTAGGGTCAGGATTTCCTCAATCCTTGCATCGATGCCCGGGAGGCTCAGATCCAGAGTGCTGTAAAAATACGGATTGTAGTATTTTGGCGTCTATATTTGGGTCCCCCTATTTTGAGAAAATACCATATGTTATCATCCTTGTGCCCACGGACTCCCAAAAAGAAACCACACCGTTTTTTTGTGACTAGTATTCCATTGCACTTTGTGGGGTGTATACGACCTTGCCTGCACCTTCCGCAAATCATGAGGAAACTCTAGTTGCCAAGCATTCTTTTGGTCAGCGAACACTTTAGTGAGTCAGGACTGGGAGGATGCTGGCTTTGGACTTAGGGCCTAGGAGTTTGGGCGGGTTCAAGCTTGAGATGTAGAGCACGTGTATTTAGGATTATGTGTTCAGTCTGAATGCATCTTGGGTCTGTCGGATTTCTCAGGGGTTGCCAGCAAATCTCTGAGGCCTCCAGAGGCAAAATTTGACTTACTTAGTTACTTACCTCCTACTACGACGATGAGAGCGGCTGCTGCTGCTACTGCTACTGCTACTGCTACTGCCGGTGCCACTGCTAGTGCTACTACGACGGCTGCTGTTACTACTATTTTTATTACTACTACTACTCCTACTGCTACTAGTAGGCATTTTTTGGGTATTTGACGACTGTCAATTTTGTGCTTCTTTGTCTGAATATGGCAGCCGCCGTGCACATTTTCACTGCTGTTTACAGCATCGCGTGTCTACAGAAGCCGCTGTTTACTTGTTTTTTCCTCCTCCAGTTGGGGGTCGGGATTTTTCGCATGTTTTCGAAATGTTGTGCTCGAAGCAGCCAAACGTACAAGGATTTGCAGTACATCTGGCTGTCGGCACGTTTTCTGAAAGTCTGCTTTTCCTGAGTTTTATATAGCTCTGCTTTTTGCCCGCAGGCGAATTTACTGGTACTTGCAGGGTTTCGTAAGCTTTTTACAGCCGCAAGCTTTTTGGCCCAAAACGCGCTTTTGGAATGTTTCCGACTTTCACTGTGTTTTTTTTGGTGGGTGGGGCGGTGGGTGAGCGCGGATAATTACGTTCATAGCGAGTTTAGGCACTGCACGCTCCGAAGGAAAACCTGACACACCTTTGCAAACCGCACTCCGTAACATGTATCTGAACAAGTAGCATTGAAACTTGAAAGACTAGAGGAGATGCCCAATAATACTTATAGCCCATGCATGGGCATTTAATGCGAGCAGTCCTGCCAGGGGATGTTTCACTGCGGGGTCATGGCCTGGAGTTGCAAACTTGATGATGGTGTCACATACCTCGAGGCAAAACATCTTTCAAACACAAGCAGCTTGTCTCTAGCGATTCCGTTGGAAAAGGTACCTTCTTCCGGACGAGTTTGCATGGCGCTTTGTCAGGTTTCCGCGCGCCAGCAACCACTTTCCGCAGTTGACGGGTTATATTGCAGCAACCCAGGACGTGCAGGTTCGAGAATGCCAAGCCACCAAATCTCTGTCCCACGCAGTGTTTCGGGCTCTGCATGCTTTTGGACAAACATGTATATTTGAGACGCATTCACATATGGCACCGAGGCAGGAAGTACTGCAAAACACGGAATTTTTCAACCTGGCAAAGTTTCAAAAAACGCTCTTTTGAGCAAGCCATGGTAAAGCGCTGCACCGGCAAACAAAAAACACGCTTGTCCCGCTTGTGGCCAGAAAGGGCACCGACAGGAGACTTTCCACCTTCTTCAAGATAGCACCGTTCCGGAATAATGCGTTTTGCAGCTTTTTCCTACATTTCCATATACATGAGAACCAAAATCACGGGTCGTCAAATACATAAAGCGCGCGTCATGGCAGTAGTACCACCAGCAGCACGCCCATACCACCGCCACGGCAGCTGCTGCAACTGCCGTTGCCATTGCCTCCGACGCTGGGACCGCCGCTGCTGCCGCCGACGACAACATCGACGACGCAGCAGCGACGACGACTACTACTACGACGGCGACTTCGACGACGACTACTACGACGACGACTACTACGACGACTACTACAACGACGACGACGACGACGACGACGACGACGACGACGACGACTACTACTACTACTACTACTACCACTACTAGATTCAGAGGTCGTGCAAGAGCTGGCAGAAGCCACGTTTCTCGTGGACCCCTGCTCCGACAACTTGGATGTGCCACGGGGGATGCAAAAGGAATCAAGTTTAAACAATGAAGATGACTTGTTCTCATTTTCTGCATGGTCGTATGCGCGCACATGGTTTGTCATGGTTCTGCATAGGGATGTACAGCCTTCGGGCGTGGGCTTCCAGGCGAACTCAAATTTCTGAGCCATTTCCCAGCGGTCTTACTCGCATCTTTCTTCCTGCGCAGTTCAGAACGCATACCAAAGAGTTCAAAGAAACCCAGGCAGTAGGGATTGTTGATCTTAAGCGGCCGAAGCACCTGCCCGCTCGGTTTAGAGCATTCCTTGCAGGCATTTGTATTGCCAAAAAGAAGCGAAAGTTATTTGACCGCTTTGACAGGAGATCTATCAGTTGTTGGCACATTTGGGGTTGCTGGTGGTAGCCAAGAAGTTCGCAGAAGACGCTTGAAGAATTTGGGCCCCACTTAGGTAATCAAGGAAATCCCAAAGCCCAACTAGACTCCCAGACCTTACTCCTTTACATTGGGCTGTCAAGGTCCACGCCAGATTCGTAGGACAATTGAAATAGATGGCAACGCGTTACAGGTTTGCAACTGCCAGGTGTGTAGTCTCCCTGAGGGCTTCTATACCGGTGCTTACGGCTATGTACGGTACGAAGTCTTATGGAAAGTCCTCATGGGAGTACTATGGAGACTACCAAGTGTTTTAGCCAGGCTCCTGGAGATGGTTTCAAACAGATGTCCCAGGATGGTTCTGCTGTATTCAATATAGCAGCCCTGAGAAGTGTCATTGTTTACTTAAAAATGAAGTCCTGCACCACACAAGACTCAGGTGGTAGGGGTGATCTGATTCGGATTTCAGGGCGTGCCTTGATAATTTTGCGGTTTTGAGTTGAGGCCTAACTGCTCCAGGACTTTCCAGCTTATCCCCAAGGCTCCAAATAGCCCAATGTAGGTCATATTCATAGACTTTGGGGCCCAATGTAGGTATTATCTATAGACATGGAGCCCTAGGGTATGTCAGCTTAAGGGACCATTATCCAACGGACAAGAAACTTATGGGTTTCCTTATTGCTCCCCTCTATACTAACCCCCAGGTTCCCTCCCAAATTAGCCTTTTTATCAGCCTTAATTCTCCACTACATAGCGTAAAGTAACGGGGGAACCCCCTGCGGGAGGGTAGTATACGGGGAGCGGTATAGGGGAACCTTGCTTTTGCAAGGCTTCTTCGCCTGACGCCCGTGGACGGCCCTTCCCTGCATCACAGCTCCTACGTAGTTCATCCATACCCACCACGAAGCAAGTTAGCAGTTAAAGCATCCCCTGTTGGGATCTTTGAATCTCCGTGCTTCTGAGCCCGTCTATATGACCCAATAGGATCTTCTTTTCATGACCCTTGCCGACCGTCACAACCGATTTCTTCCAGAATAGGCGCTTCGTGCACACCCCTCTTCTGTGGGTTGATCATCAATCAGCAAATCATGAAGAGGCCTGGACTCGTGGGGCACATAGGCGTGTTCCTCTCAAGCCCCGAACCCTGCACCCCTAAATAGCAGCTTCAAGTTCATTGTCCATTTTCTTTTCCATTTGATTTGCCACTATTTGGGTTATACGGTCATACAGCCGTATGTATATGGTCCCTGGATTCCCTCATCCTAAACCCTCAACCCTAAACAGAGCCCTAAACCTTTAACCGAAAACCCTAAACCTTCAAACCTGAAGCCTGAACCCTAAACCCCTCAACCC
>CAJNIZ010010229.1:233-11972 GCA_905231905.1 Symbiodinium pilosum | reverse complement strand
GATTATAGTATTTTGGGGTCTACGTTGGGTCCCCCACTATTTAGGGAAACTACCATATAGTGGAGGCTTAGAGTTCAGGGTCCAAGTACCCAAATAATGAGGCTTTTGGGGTACCTCAAAACCGAGCAGTGGGGTACTTGGGACCTTAGGTTCAAAGATAAGGGCTGAGGGTGTTGAGGAGCAACTTCTACACTACGGATCAAGATCTTTGAGGAAGAGACTCTTCTTTTTTTCACTAGCCATACGTCCCAACGTTTCAACATCGAATCCGAACTGTCTCTACGGGGCATATAGACTCCACAAGATCTCCAATGCGAAAACCGCCCTAAACCCTAAACTGCTACACCTTGGGTCCTGCCCCCCCCTATTAACAGTCTGTAATAGGAGTCCTATGAAGTGCTCTCTTTGTAAAACTACGTACACTATCCAGCTGTTAAGCATTCATGCTACACTGCAATTTTAGTTTAAAAGCCTTTTGATTGCAACACGACTTCAAAACACTATTTTCAAATAGTCCCTTGGTAAGCCTGACATTGGCGGTAGCTCATCTCTATATGAAACCCCTGTAGATATTACACTAGGACGTGGCGGCCTTAGTAGTTCCCTTTCCTTCTGCATTCTCCTATATACCCCGAGCTACACTCTGATAACGTCCTACATTCCCCCCATATGCATATGTGTACAGGGTAGGGCTCGGCAGCCTTCATCTACCTCAAGCCCTGAGCCCCAGACCCTAAGCACTAAACCCCAAACCCCCAAAACCCTAAACCCCAAAACCCAAAACCCCAAAACCCTAAACCCTACACCGTAAAACCCCCAAACCCCCCTAAATCCTGTTTTGCCTGCGCGCCGAGGTAGGTCGGCGAGGCCATGGTGCTTCCCGCCAGGTGCGCCTCCTGGCTCTCGGGGGCTGTAAATGCCTTTAAGCCCTCTTTCAGAGGAGGTTATGAGTTGAATAAGGATATACATACATGCATATATATACAGCACGTTTTTCTAACAGGGGATAAGACGGGTTATAGGGATACGTAGCGTTTTGGGGGTTGGGGCTTAGGGTGTATAAGGTTTAGGGTTTAGCGGCTTGGAGTCTTAGATTTAGGTTCTGCGCTATCTGGGTTTCAGAGTCTGTGGCTCAGGCCTGTGTCAGGGGCTCTTAGCCTGCGTTCCGGAGCATTGTGTGGTTCCATGAGAGTACGTATACATAAGCAAACCAAGTATCCGATCCATACTTCGGGGGATGCAGGTGGCATAGGAACAGAGTTCAGAGTGCACACTAGAATGTTCAGGCCAGGGTGACTTTTCTGAAGCACTTGCAGCTGCTTATCCTTTGCCTTTCCGTTTGCTCTAAGCAAGTGATGTTTCATGTTCAGCCTGGTCAGAACCCTAAACCCTAAACCCTAATCCCTAAACTCCTAACATAGGGATCCAGAGGCCTTCAGGTTGTTTATAAGGTTGATACAAGGGATGCCAAGGTTGTGGCCCCGCCATGAACCCTAAAACCCTAAGCCCGAAGTCCTAAAATCCCAAGCCCTGAACTGGGAGGCGAGATGCCAGTAAATGCAAGCTCTCAAAGCATGGGTCTTTTCGTGGAGGTTCCTCGTAAGAAGGACCACATCATATTGGCACACACATGTATATATGTGTATATATTTGTACACACACACCTATGTATATCCACTATACTTCTATGGCTGTAGATATGTTTGTATTACATGTACTAGGACTAAGAATGCAAGACATATAATCCGCAACCCTGCCCAAAACTCCCCAGGCAAAGGCCAAGAGTCCTCTATACAGCTACTAGTACAAAGGGATTTGGGGTAACCAAACCCCTACAAATAAAATCCCTTTATAGTCATATGACCTATAGTCTAAACTCCGAGTATCCCCATAAATAGCCCCTATAGCAGTCCCCTGTATAATCCCCTATATAACCCCCTTTCGGGAATTTAGACTATATAGTACATATGATAGTTCTTAGGTCTTTATGATTATGGGATCTAGGGTGACTAGAACCAACTTATCATACGAAGACCAGCCTAGGGTGGTTAGATATGTAAACTGCCAGGTCAAGTCCACGTACTGATAAACTTCGGGCTTAGGACCTGACGATTTTGGCTATAATATGAGCTATAGTCTAAACTCCATGAAGGGGGTTATATAGGGGATATAGGGTTATTAAGGGGGATACTAGGAGTGTAGACTATATCTCATTGGTAAAGTACCAGGCTTCGGAGTGGTTTTAGTCAGGGGCTATTTTAACTATTCCCTGTTGTGATGACAGGTACTGTGAGGGGAATGACCTAATAAACATGACAAATGGTTGTATATCAAGAGAAAGGGTCCTAAACAACAGAGGACCCTGACACATCCTCTACGCCCCAACTAATAAAATGTCAAGGCCAACATACCTGAACTACAGTAGGGAGTACTTCTCATCGGGGGGCTAGGCAGAAACCAGCAGCAAGAATCTCTGTCCAAAAGAGTCCAAGTGCCACCAGACTCATGGGTATCTTTACACCTCAAAATTTTGGCACTTAGACCCTTCGGGTTCTCTACTACCCCTTCGCCCTACCCCCTAGACCCTAAACCATACCTACATCTTCCCTTTAGGCTTGGGCATGTGGACTCTACTGGCATGCCTCCAGTGCTGGCCCTAAACCCTAAACCCTAAACTATAAACCCTAAACCCCTAAACCCCATACCTCCTAAACCCTAAACCCTATATACCGTATATACCTGCTAAACACCTAAACCCCTAAACCCTATACCTCCTAAACCCTAAACCCCTAAAGCCTATACCTCCAAAACCCTAAACCCCTAAACCCTGAACCCTATACCTCCTAGCCCCTAAACCCCTAAGCCCCAAAATCGCATGCCTCCAATGTTGGCGACTTTGGGGTGCATGTGCGAAGGGCGGCTGTTGTGGTGGTCGTCGTCCCTGCAGGGCAAGGATGCTTCTCTGAGCGTTTAGGGTCTAGGGTTTAGGGCTTAGGGTTTAGGGTTTAGGGCTTCGGGTTTAGGGCTCAGGGCTTACGGCTGAGGGTTGCTGAAGTCATCTTCCCAGGGATCCAAAGCTATAGTATCTATAGATAAGACCTACATTGGGCCCTAAGGTCTATGAAGGGTACCTACATTGGATCTTGGGTACTGCCCCCTCCCAGTAACAGTCTATATTAGGGGTTGTATTAAGGGCCATATATAACCATATTATAAGTATTATCCAACTGTTACTGAGGGGGGGCAGTACCTACATCGGATCCTAAAATCTATGAATAACCCTAAACCCCAAACCCTAAACCCTAAACCCTAAGCCCTAAACCCTAAACCTTAACCCTTAACCTAATACCTACACAGTATCTACTTTGGGGAAGACGAGACACCAAGGACATCCTGCGATCCTGCACCTGTTTAGAGGTTCTATGTAGGGTTTATGCAGGGGTATATGAGCTATAGTCTTAACTCCTAGTCTCCCCCTTGATAAGCCTTATAATACTCCCCTATATAATCCCCTATATAACCCCCTTTAAGGAGTTTAGACTATAGCTCATATAAGCTTGAGGGTTTAGAATCTTAGAAATTGAAGATTAAGGTCAAAGCACTTGGACGGGATCCAGCAAAATCGCTCTATGGGCTCAGGATCTTAGGCTTTGGGAGTTGCGCTTCGGGAGCTTTGGTGATAATTAGAAGGAGCTGGAACCTAAAACGTCACCACCAACAGCCTAAACCCTTAGCTCTTTTCTTTAATCCTTCGTCCCGGAACTCCAGCCCTAAGCTCCTGTATGCGCCCGAAACCCGAACTCCCAATTCACAGAAGGGTGCCTTGCACATGAATGTGCTCCGGGGAGCACAGACTAAGATCCGAAGTGACCTGCGCGGCGTTAAGGATTGACGGGTGCGCCGGGTTTAACATTGGGGGTCGAGAGTTCGAGGATTCCTGCCCCTCCCCCTCACCCGGTCCCCATCCCTTTGCTAAACCATATGAGCTAGAGTCTAAACTTCTTAAAGGGGAGGGGATTTAGGGGGTTATATGGGGGACTACTAGAGGGGTTATGGAGGGGGATACTAGGAGTCTATGCTATATCTCACACGATGATCATCGGTAATCTCTGTTTTGCTAAATAAAGACAGTAACTAACACAATGTTCTCTAGCACCTGCGAGCTACCAAATCCATGGAGGACACAAGACTTGAAGCCCATGCACTACTTGCAAGGTTGGATCCTAATAAGGGTCTGAGTCTGAGACACTCGGCTCGAAAAGGTTCCGACATAATTGGGGTGCATTGTTTTTAAAATCTAGCCCGTGCTCCTCTCAGTTGCTGATGCTGAAACCTCCTAGTCAATCAAGAAGTGTATATCTGCGAATAGCTCAAATACAGTAATATTTAGCTGTCAGGTGAAAATGCGCAGTCCGGACACAAGGGTACGCCGGTCTTTTGCATTGCTTTGGGAAACCTCACGGATTAGTGTCAAAGCTTGGCACAGTTCTCGGTGTGTGCATGTCATCCTTGCGCGAGGGCCGTGCCAATCAATTCTGCGCCTGTATCGTTCAAAGTTTACCCTTAAGGGTCCACGTACACAATAACGATGTATTTACCCGAAAGCTGTACCATAGATTCCTGCTGTCCAAATCCCAGCTACCCAAGTATTGAGTACATGGACCCTAGGGCATCGGATGGTGCCCAGAAAATCCGGGTGTACAATGTAGGTGGTTAGGGCCATTGGGCTTGACGCATTTAGGGTTTAGGCCTTAGGATTCAGGGTTTAGGGCTTGGAGTCTCGCAATCGGGAACTCTAGCCCCAATCAAAGGCCGCTGTCCACTGATTACATACGAGGAACCACCCCCGGCCCCCCAAAAAAGATTAACAATTTTGAAATTTTGTTCGGTAAAAGGAGCTAGGAGACCCTGCTATCCAGATACCCATGAGGGCTAATGAGACAGAGGCCTCTAGATTCACAGGCTGGGCAATTCTGCGAGAATGCCTTCTTCAAATTTTCTGGGTTGCTGTTAAGGAGCTTGGTTTGAACATACTCTAATGGAGGCACTACATTCCTTACCATGTATGCAGACCCATGATGGTGACTTAGTTTAAGTTCCTTAACGGCAACCCAAATTTCCAAGAGTGCTGAATCCACTTAACGTAGACCTCTGTGCGCATGTTGCTCATATATGCGCCCATGGCACTGTGTAGTTCAGGAACAAGTCGTTGAAGAGGATACAGCCTTGTGGCAGGAATCCGCGTTTGGATGATCGCCGTCAGAAAATGCATCAGAGAAAGCTGTTGCAGTGTATACCAAGTTGTGGGCAATGTCTTGTTCGGTTGCTGAAGGTTGTGCCCTAAAGCCTGGGACGGGAGTTCCATCATACACCATCCCTTCATTTGATGATTCGGCGCGCATACGCAACCCAGTCATGTATAGATGAAAATTATCTATCATCAGCAAGGACTGCTCATTAAATACGCTCAGCCCTAAATAGTAGTTTCCATTTCATTTTCCATTACCCCTATAAACCCCCAATATACAATAGTAGTTTCCATGTTATTTTCCATTATCCCAGTATAACCGCTAAATAATTGTTCTCCAACCCTAAACCCTAAACCCTAAACCCCTAAACCCTAAACCCTAACCCCTAACCCCTAAACCCCTAAACCCTAAACGTGCATCAGCCGGGACTTTGCTTTGACAATCCGACCCCCGATGGGAGCCATCAGAAAATTTGGGAGCTTGGGCCAACAAACAAAGCTATAGGTTAGGTGGACCCCCCACCCAGTAATAGTGACTATAAGGGATAATAGTGAATCATATTAGGGTCCTCTTATATTCCTATTCTACCACTTTTGCAGGGTGGGGGGTCCTCCTAAGCTATAGGCTGTGTACTTGCGTGGAATTAGGTCCCTTTAAAGGGGTATATAGGGTTATACAGGGATATCTAGGGATACGTGGGGATATATGGGGTTTAGGGTTTAGGGTTACCTGATCGCTTTGACTCACGGGTGTGTGATGATGAGGTGCGAGGACATTGTCTCAGTACTTCCAGGCTTTGGACCCACCGCTTCTTGCAGGCCTCAGAATTTTCAGTCTAGACTGTAATCCCAAACCTGTGCATTTTCACCTCCAAAGCCTCGTAGACTCTCAACCTCATAATCGCAAGTCTACAACACCAAAATGTGAAAGACTCTGAATCTCAAAAGCCATACTCTCACCTCAAATAGCATGCACAAGCTCTAAACCTGAAAAGTGTGATGCAGTGAGACCCCTTCAAAGTGGTCCGCTCATTATTGTAGAGTATCTGTGGTTTCTTCAAAAGAGTGCCCTTAGGGACTTCGGGACATGTAGGGACGTCTACGGGATTCGGGAAATCTCTATCAAGGTTTGAGAAGAGATTGTTTTGTTCTCCGGGAATGGGTTTAGGGTGTAGGGTTTAGGGTTTGGGGCTTTAGGATTTAGGGCTTAGGATGGTTTAGGGGATTCCCTGCCACCAAAACAACGTTTACATCTGTGGAAACTCAAAGCTCTCATTGACTTTAAAAACCCTTTCAGAAGCCCAACCGGCCTACAAGCTTATGCCTTCTACCTCATAATTCATGTGCCGCGACAAGTAAAGCTTAGGCATTTGAGAGTGCAGGTAAACCCCTCAAAGCCCTGAACCTAAAATCTCTAAACCCTAAACCCTCAACCCAAAGTCCCTAAATCCTAAGCCCTCAAACCAAAAATGTCACCAACACTGCTTGTAGCTTCGAAGGTGCAAGTCCGATTCGGGCCGCTCTCCACAAAGTTGACCTGCGCACATCTTGCAAACTGCAGTTGCCATGACCCAGTATTATCTGGACCCCAAAAGCGGGTGAAATAACAGCCCAAGAGCCTTGAAAACAGTCCTTTGTTTTGGGGTTTAGGTATTGGTGCTTTTAAGATTGTCGCTATCAGCATTCTGATTCTGAAGCCCCAGCACGTCACCACTAGCTGATGCTTAGTAGAGAAAGCCGGACTGCATCCCTACAGCAACCGGAAGGCGGGATTATATAGGGGTTACATGGAGATGTTGTAGGGAATATATGGGGGTTATAGAGGGATTATCTAAGATAGTTCCCCCTAAGCCCCCTAAACCCTAAACCCCTAAACAACTTCAAAACCCTTCCCCCTCCTTGCGGGAGCAGCAAGAGCAGCCACCACAAGCGGACATCTCCACAGAAAGGTCATTCTCCTTCGAGGTTTTAGAGCTCAGGGTTTGGGCTTCAGGGTTTAGGGTGAGGATTTAGGGTTTAGGGTTTTAGGGTTTTGGGCTTCAGGTCTTGTTGCCAAAGGGTGTGGAGATTCACATTCGGGTTTGAGAGTGTGGGCTATATAAGTGTTTGTGTTTTAATCGCCGTGCGAATGAGTTCCACCGCTACTTCCGGAATTTTGCGGTCTTATCTTATCTTGAATTCCCTAGGCGTCTCTTCTCAAAAGCCTTTCTTATGGCTGTACAGATTTTACGTAAATGTTTTTGGAGGAGATAGCAAATGCACTTGACCCGTAAGTAGGTGCTGCTATGGACTTGACGGGTGAAGTCGCCGAATCTCACGCTTGCCTCCTACCTCTAGGCACTACTATAATGGAGAAACAGAGGGAAATTAACATGGAACATAAGATGAAAACTGGGATTCCACAGGATATGGGCTGTTCCTTGGGATCCCAAACCTTACGCCCCGAACCCTAAACCCTAAACCCCAAACACTAAACCCACAATGCTAGACCCCAAATGCTGAACCCCAAACTTTAAACCCTAAACCCTAAACCCGAAAACCGAAACCCTACACCCCAAACCCTATGAGGTTGGGGGTATTTGGTTTAATGTTGAGGGCTGGATGAATGAATCCAGAGCTTGCCAAGATCCTACTTCCCCATATGAGCCATGGTCTAAACTCCTAGTATCCCGCTTAATAACCCAAAATACTATAGGTTTAGGGTTTAGCGTCTAAACTCCTAGTATTTCCCTTACTAACCCAGAGTACTATAGGGTTTAGAGCTTAGGGTTTAGGGTCTCAACTCCTAGCGTCCCCCTTAACGATCCCTGTACTAGTCCCCCATGTAATCCCTAAGCCCTATATACGCCTCTTAAGGAGTTTAGATTATGGCTCATATCACGGAAATGCGTCCAAAGGATCTGCATTGCAACGGGACAACTCCCTCCGGACCTGAACCAGATTTTTTCGAGTTTGGTGTACAGTCCCCCTTGAGTAGATAGAATATGGCTTTGAGTATATTAGAATAAGATCCCCATATGCCCCATATTCTATCTACTTAAGGGGGACCATGGCAGACAGGAAGCTACATCCTTTTATTCGATCCCAGAACTTTCAAGGACACCACCAGGCGCAAACCCTTTGCACAAAACGATGTCCTGGTACTCTGTGCAGCCCGACACGCCAACAGTGCGACACCACCTCAGCGCAGGTTTGAGGTTTGGAGCACCCGTCCCAATCATGAGAGCCTCCTACCCAACTACGAAACCTGGACTGTCACATACAATACATAAATGCATCGTCAGGAAAAACGGTGCCGGGAAATGCATGCCCAATGTATGCCAAAACAACCAGCCGGAGCCTCAAATACTTTGTTAAAACTGCCGCAGACTTCAAACCGGCAGTCAATCCCAAAAGCCAGAAGCTAAACCTAAACCCCAAAAGTATGTAAAATAGTAGCCCTAAACCCAGAATAATAGCCATAAAGGCCATTATGGGGTCCAGGAAGTGATAAGCCCGAACCTAAACCTAGACGCTTGACGGCTAAACCCTGAAATCTGAACCGCAAGCCCAGAACCTTGTGATCGATTGCCAGGGTGCTGTTGATCCTCCCCGGTACGGAACCCATGGCATTTCCACTGGGCATTGTCTTCCTGTTGAGTTTGGCAATTTTGGGGCGGCGCTTCTTTTTGCCAACCCTTTTCAATAGAAAAGATACACAGGTGTCCAGATTCTAGGATTCTAGGGCTTATACAGCTTCGGAAGTGTTTTTACTTCTGCTTGGCAGGGAATGAAGGAATGAATAAGAAACTGGACACTACCATGCACTATTGGCAATTAACTAGGGAACCAGAGGTGCTGCTTAGAGCGTAGTATTTAGATTCCTCTCGTCCGTGCATGTCTTGGCTATTTCAGCCAGTGAGCGACTCGAATAGAAAGCAGGTCGCAAGGAAGAAAGCTAGACGAGTCCTGTGTGGGTTTCCCAACATTGGTGTAGTAGTACAGCAATGGAGAACCGAATCGAGAGACAATGGACATGGGAAACTGGGTATGAATATATATATATATATATACATATATATGTACAAAGTGCGTCCCAGGGACTAGGGCTTCCAACAAATTAGGGGCCGCATTTCGCAAGTCCCATAGTGAGAGTTATAGCGTATTGATGTCCAAATTTGGGCCCCCATGTGTGTGGAAGCCGCCATATGGATTCCTCAAAATAGGAGCACACTTGGAAGCAATAGGAATCCAGGGTGATTTTGAATGTTCAAAGCCCTCATGCCCACCAAATAGTAAACATACCTTGCGAGAGACCGACTATCTTAGGGTGATATTGCATGTGAGGGGGTTGGGGGATGTTCAATACATGGGGAGGATTTGGAATTGATCACCCCATTAGCTCATAAGATCTACTTTCCCAAAGACTTATATACATGGATCTCAGAAGTATGCAAACACGTCCAGAAGCCTTCAAGAGAGCAACATAAAAAGCTGTCTTTCTACATATTTTTGGAGGCTCAGGGAGCTTACAGGAGTCAATCGCCTAGCGCTTGCAAGAGTCAATTGCCACTACGCCACTTCCGGGCTGCTTGTCCAAGCACCAAACCCTGATCTGGACCCTGGATGTCCTTCCTTTTGGGGTTCTGTCCCATGTTCTTTGTGTGGTATATGCCAAAAAGATAAGACATCCAAGGTCCAGGTAAACCCAAACACCCTAAAACATTGCTTCGAGACGAGTCTCCGGAATGCACTTGGGTGCAGCCGCTGTACCTTTGATCCGGGAGTGAAAGCTTTGGGGTCTACAGTTGGGGTCTAGGGTTTTAAGCCTAGGAGTTAGGGTTCAGGGTCTAGGGTTGAGGGGTTTGGGGGTCCAGGGCGAGAAGTCTACAGATTGCTTGGAAGAGCAAGTGGTCTATGAGACTAAGGCTAAGCTGCCTGCAATGTAAACACTTAAGAGCTTTGAACTAACACGCTGTGGGCTAAGAACTGTCCAAAGATAAGGCTTCTGAATTTGGACCTCTAAGACTCTAAGTTTGTGCCCAAACGACACAACTTGACAGGAAAAGGTCCTCAAAAAGGCGAAAGAACCCATCATGGGGGGAGGCGGGGGTTCCATGTTAGCTGGCGGTGGGTAAGCGAAAGAGCTGAAGGTCTACACAAACCTGGTTCTCTCCCAATGGCCCATAAAACGCTACTCCTAATTACACCCCAAACTCTACGTAGGTATATTACGAAACACTGGTTTAGGGCTCAAGGTTTAGGGATTTATTACCCAGTAATGGAGAATCAAGCGGGCAAGAAGATGGAAAATTGAATTGAAACGTGTTTTATGTAAGGATCCAGGGTCTAGGGCTAGGTAGGTAGGTACATTAATTAGGAAACACTAGTGCTGTCTGAACTATCTGAAGCCAGGGGAGATCTCCGGAGATCTCCTGCTTAGGATCCAAGACTTCCCTACCAAGTCAAGACCCTAAACTCTAAACTCTAAACCCTAAACCCTAAACCCTAGACCCTAAAACCCTTAAACCCTAAACTCTAAACCTCAACAAGTGCTTATCATGGTCCGGTCCCGCATTTGCCTTATAAAGCCCTAAACCCTAAGCCCTAATAATATGGCATGAGGTCCTAAACCCTAAGCCCTAATAGTTTAGGGTTTAGGGTTTAGGGTCCTAAACCCTAAACCCTAATAGTTTAGGGTTTAGGGTCCTAAACCCTAAACCCTAATAATATGGCATGAGGTCCTCCAATAGGCGTAAGGATTATGAAGGTCATCGCTTAGGCCCCGTACCCAGCTTCCCCCCACAAACCCAGCATCTGCCAAGCAGCAGAGATGGTTTAACCAAATCTCCCTGGCAAATTCGGCTCCGGAGGCAATGGCCTTAAGCCGGTTTAAGGTTCAAGTTTGAAAGTATGGGGTTGATTTAGGGTTTAGGGTTTATTTGAAAGTATGGGGTAGATTTAGGGTGAAAGGATCAAGCTTTTGGAAATATATTTTAGAGTTTAGTGTTCAAGTTTGGTATCGGGCTGGTTGAGGTTTTCCGGATCTGGTTGAAGAAGCGTTTTTGGAAAGGATTTAGGGTTCTGTACCAGCACTCCCAGGAAGGACCAGCTAAGGCGCATCTGTAGCTCGCCAATTTTGAGTGGTTTATGGACACACCCTAAACCCTGAACACGGCCAATCTTGTTTCTCGGAGCTTAGGTTGTCTGGTATGAGTCATGAAATGGTAGTTCTTCGAAAATAAGGGGACCCTAATACAGACNNCCCTTATTATGGGGACCCCCAATATTTTTCGGAAACCCCCAAATAAGGGCTCAAAATTTCTCAGGCATGTGGGCTGAAGCTCTGACCAACGAGGGTCTACGTTGGTACTGATCCCACTCGGTAACAGTTAGATAAGAATGAAGCACAGCTTACTTCTATCTAGCCTTTAATATCACCACTATTATATATACTAGTAGGACCTGTCTAACACTTCAAGGCTCTTGGTTAATCTGGGTTGCTGTTAAGG
>CAJNIZ010010227.1:1663-12425 GCA_905231905.1 Symbiodinium pilosum | reverse complement strand
CCTAAACCCTAAACCCCTAAAGCTTTGGGATCCCTTTTGGAAATGTGATTTGGATGAAAATAGAATCTAATCATGTAAAGGAATTTGCTTACTTGGTTTAACCAACTTGGTTAACCGTCTGGTCTATGAAGTTGGTTTGTTTAGATGCTTTAAGGTATAGGGTGGGGTAGGGCATGCTTTAACCGCATAGGTTTTGTAAGAGGATAATGTGGGTAATTACTCTTACATCTACAGTACTCAGGACGACACAGCGTAGTGGGGGATTGGGGTTTCCAAAAACTTGGGGTCCCCCTCCCACACCCCAAGATGCTATTGCTTCTGACAGGACCTCCCACAAGATTTCCCTAACTTTTGGAAACCTAAGACCCTACTAATACCTGTAGACCCCGCATGCCCTTATAGACATATATCCCCAAATAACCCCAGATATCCCCTCATCACCATTACATCCCTAAACCCTAAACCCTAAACCCCAGATATCCCCTCATCACCAGTACAGTATATAACCCCTTCACTGCGAAGAAGCTGACTTTGGTGCAAAGTTCAAAGATGTGCTCAGGAGCCCCGATCCCTAAACCCTTGAAGCCTTTAGGGTTTAGGGTTTAGGCCCCCCCCCTACAAGGATACCTCCTAAATATGGAGTTAAGAGGCCTTAATATACTTACGATAATCCTTTGTGGTACCCACCACTGGGTGTGGGATTGACCCAAGTCTCTAGGCGCACTGGAGGCCAGGAACTTGGAACATCAGTATCCCCAGTACTCCAAGACCCAGGAACGGGCAAAGGCTTTCCTTAAACCCTAGAAAGTAAGGGTCCCAACGTACTATGGCTTTGATGGGTGCATCGGTTGCTCTAGATACACGCTAACCCACAAACAAACACTAGATTTGGCGAAGCTTGGAAACTCAAATCTGCCAGAATGGAGGAATGAATGCTAGAAGTCCCCATGTGGTCCATACTGCCAATTCCCTCATTTTCCCAACTAACCACCAGCAAGCAACTTTGAGGAGAGGATAGGCATTCGCAAAGCGCTTTGGCGGGTTTTTGCGACAACTCAATGGCCACTCTGTCCTAAAGGGAGAAAGGTCTAGAGGGGGGTAGGTAGCCTAGTAATCTCTAATACTCCCTAATCCTTTCTAGTATATGCTTCCAAAGCCTCCCTAAGGTTCCCTAGTACCTACATCCCCTTGGACCCACCCCGTTTCAAAACATGGTAACATGGGGATTTCCATGGAAATTGCCGCCAATTCCACGTCTAAACCGAAAGCCCTCCGGCTGGCTGGGTCAATGATTTAGGGTTGAGGATTTAAGGGTTTAGGGTTGAAGGGTTTAGGATTGAAGGGTTCAGAGTTTGAGGTGTAAGGCTTTAGGGTGTAAGGTTTAGAGTTTAAGGGTTTAGGGTTTAAGGGTTTAGGCTTTAGGGGGCTAGGGTTTACGGTCCCGTAAACCTCTTTGGCTGTCGTAACATGAGCAGCATCATACCAAGATCAGCAGGAGCAGAAAGAGGACGACGAAGAAGAAGAATGCTAAATGGTGGCAAGCTATATAGTCCCCCTTAAGTAGATAGAATATGGCTTTGTTTTTTTTTGTTTTTTTAATAGGCTCCCCTTATACCCCATATTCTATCTACTTAAGGGGGACTGTAAACCTAGTCTGTGTGTAAGAGCAACTTCCTCTGCGGGATATGGGTCTGGATGCAAAGCCCGAGCAACACCCAAGTCCCAACCTTTAAGCTAACTTCATGTCACTAAGCCCAGTTCACTCATGGTCCCACTGTGAAGCTGGCAGCCTATCATCGAACTGTCACCATTCCCAATCTAAGGTCTCCACCCTGTAGATTGCCTCAGGCAAGGCAAAGCAGTGCATGTGGGGTTCACTCAGCACTTCCAGAATAATCTAGACCCATGCTTAATAAACCCCGTCCTTTTAAGGGCCCAAATATTAGGATCTCTACTATAATCCCTATTAAGGGGAGGGGGTTTATTAATCCTGGGTCTACATTAGGATTCGGTTTGGGAAGTTTACAGCTTAAGGCTTTGCGATCTTGGCTTCCGGAAGATTGCTGGGATGTGACTGGTTGGTACCAAGACAGCCGCCAAAACACGCAACGATACCAGGTTCGATAGACACTACTAGGGAGGAGCTACTACCCACGGTTAGTGACCACAAGGGATTATGATAGCCATATGAGGCTCCTGATATCTGCCTCCTACACTACTATCCAAGGGCGGGGGCAACCAAAATGCTGAGTGGGATCCGGACCTTTAAGTCTTATGTATCCAGCAGCAGCAGCAGCAGCACGAACTCATCGCCGCAATCAAGATGATGTATGCGCATGTTGCCAACAGAAATGCCAATATGAGCCACAGTCTAAACTCCTAGTATCCCCCTCAACAGCCCCTACAGTTCGTAGTCCCCCATATAATCGCGTTTAGACCATAGGTCATATGATTCCGTAATAATGCCTCATCCCGAGCGTTTCTCAATTGCGGGCGTGCACTGCTACAGTTCACCTCCAACCCCCCAAAGTCCTTACCTTTGGTTAGCTGGGAATGAAGAAATGGAAAAGAAAATGGAAACTATACAATGGGTATATAGGGACTACTATGAGGATCCATTCCTTCATTCCTACCAAACCAAAGGTCAGACTTCGAAAGCCCTACACCTTGTTGCCAGGTTTGCGGCCGTTCTAGGTCAGTATTGCAGCAGTTGCACTCTTCTTCACATGCCAGATGTTGTGACTTCCACCCTCTCATCCTTACCTGAGATTCCCTTTAGGATCCTCATCTTAGGCAGATCTCATCCCATGCCCCTAAACCCTAAACCCTAAACCCCTAAACAATCCTGGCATCATCACGGCAACCACTTTGCAATGATGCTGGCCTCTCATCATCCAGGACCTTCTCCATGTGAACCTGTGACTGCCTGGAGCCAAGAAAGGATCGCTTTGGCTGTTAGCATCCCAGAAACTGGCTTCAGTTTCAGAAGGGTGTTGCTGTGGAGACTGAAAAGCTGTCATCTGTGCTGTAGGGCATCTGGGGGTTTCCGAAAAATAGGGGTAACATTTTGAGGGCCCCCATAACAAGGACTATAATATTTTGGGGTCTATATTGGGGTTCCATTATTTGGGGAAACTGCCATCTCCTCCTGCCACATAACTGCTTGGCTCGGTGTGTAGAGCGTATGATTTCAAGATTGGGGTTTGGAAGGTTTTTGTTTGTCGCTGGCTTCACTTTTCAGGGCTCAGGGTTTGGGGCTCTGCGCAACAGAAGCCGTCACAGTATAGCAAGGCAAAAGAACAGTGGGCTGTAAATCACTGTAGACGGGTTTAGGGTTTAGGGGCCAGGGTTTAGGGCTTACAGTAAGTTGCTAAGGTTTGTGGTTTAGGGTTTAGGGGTTAGGCTTTAAAGCTTTCGAAGTGAACACGTGAGGCTCCGGCGCCTGCGACAAAAACCTCGCTTGCCTGTCAGTATCATTTCGCCAGCCTTCTCCATTAGGCAGCTCCCCCTAATGCCCCGTAGTAATTACCCCCTAAACTCTAAACCCTAAATCCTAATCCCTCCTAACAATTAACCACCCCAAACCCAACCGCCCGAATGATGAGTCTTCCCTCAACTACATAATGGAATTTTGTTGCGGGTATCTTCCCTCCATTTCATACTGCTACTTTCTTGGGGGAGTATTACGTATTGTTAGGAAAGAAGGGGGCTATGACTGGCAGAGAGGACCAATTGCCAGCCCTAAACCCTAAGGTTTAGGGTTTAGGTTCAATTGCCAGCCCTATACCCAAAACACCCAAACCCTAAACCCTCAACACCGTCCAGGAAGAGACAGGGTACAAGTCTTGCAGCAGGTAACAATGCAGGGGCCCAAATACTTCCGCAACGTTCTTGCTGAGGTCTATGAGGTAAACTATACCACAATTAAACAAGGAACCCTAAACCCTTAACCCTAAACCCTAAACCCAAAACTAAACAAAGAAGCTGGGATCATAGCATTGGTTCTCATCTAGGTTTGTATGCTACCAAATTCTCATACCTCCAACGAATTTGCTTAAACCCTGAATCCTAAACCCTAAACCCCAAATCCTAAACCCTTGACCTAAACCATAAACCCTACACCCTGAACCCTAAATCCTAAACCCTAAACACCCCAGGCCTCTTCTAAATAAAACCTTGCAAAACCTGGTGACGCTGGAGTCCCACTCGAAGGTTCAAGGTAATCACACCCTACGTATAATTTGTTTAGGGTTTGGGGTTTAGGAGAGTTGTACTTACAAAGTTGAGGGTTTCGGGTTTCAGAGCTATGGCCCCCTCTAGACCCCAACATAGTTACAACTTGGTTATACATAGTGCAGTTATACTTGGGTTGTGGAAGTACCCTGAGCCTCCAAGTGGGGGATTCAGGCAGGTACTCTAAACCATGAACCCTAAGTTTCCATCTTCTGTTCCATTCCCCTATAAACAACTTGATATAACCCACCCAAAACCCAAAGTAAGGCAGTACTTTCCATTTTGTCCTTCCCCTGTATACCATATGAACCCTTCGAGAGATTTGGTAGTTTCCATGAATAAGGGGCCCCAATAATTTCAATAATTCAATATAAACCCGAGTATACTATAGTCCTTCTTATTGGGACCCACAAATTGGTACCCCTCATTTTAGGAAACCCTAAACCCTGAACCATTGATATGGGGGGCCCTCGTCCTGAGTGAGAACTCCTGACTACACGGCTCGGCAGCCCTTGCAGGGTTAAGCCCCTTACAAAAGTCTCTACAACCCCTTCGTTAATTTTCTAGCAACCACCAGTAAGATGCCCCTGAATCCTAAAACCCTAAATTCCTAAATTTGTAGCTTCCACTGTGTGTGGCCCTCAACCCTGAACCTAGATCAGTAGCTTACATGCTCTTTTCCATTCAATACTTCCTTTGTCTGTGCCAGTCGCTGCCTGAGGTAGTCGTGGGCTCGCTGTTGGCACTCCTTCCCAGAGGGCTTCTTAATAGGGCTTAGAATCCAGCTGTGCTTTGACATAAACAATGCCTGGCCATGCGGCAAATGTGCGAAATCTTCAAAAGAACACTAAACCATAAACCCCAAAACCTAAACCCCCCCCTAAACCCTAAATTCCAAACCTAAATCCGAAACTCTAAATTCCTAAGCCCTGAAACCCCTAACCCCTAAATCCCAAACCCTAAACCCTGAAAAGGGACCCCCGAACTGGGACCCCCGTGGCTCAAACACTAAGAGGACATTGCTCGCCTACCCCGGAATCCCACTCCTAAACGTTAAAGGGGTTATAGGGGGGGATATATAAGGATATATGGGGACGAAACAGAGGTATATAGGGTTTCCAAAACAAAGATGGGTTTCAGGTTTAGGGGTTTAGGGGTTTAGGGCTTAGGGTTTCAGGGTTTAGGGCCACTACTACGGGTTAGCCCTTCGGTACCTATAATAGGAGTATAAAGGAATCCCATAGGTTAAGGGTCTAAGGTCCAAGCTAAGTCCCAAGGAGTTCCCAAACTAAGATGGGTTAGGGCTTCACGGTGTCAGGGTTTCAGGGTTTAGGTGGAAACTCCCTGTCGGAATGAAATAATCACCTCCCCCTTGCCATGCACCCCCCACCTAGCAGTATTTCTTCTCTGAGACATACTGGTACTATACAGGGGGTGGTGTGTTATTAGGAGTTTTGGGTGCATTATTTACAGGGCAACCTGTGAGGCCCATCGAGTGAGAGGACTGCATGTCTCTAGAAGTTGAACAAGTCATTTTGTAATTCATATTGTTGATGGATGAATCTTGCACCACCTAGGGGCCCTAAACTACTGTAATTCCTACGACATTAGGGACTTAAGGTGGTGCAAGATTTCCTCCATCAACAGTGGGGTCCTTATAAACGGGTCAACGTAACTCAAATCCTCTTATGAATGTGGACAACTAGCGGATGATTGGAGCTTCTGTGGTCGGCTTGCGATCTTAACCATGTAGGTTCAGGGGAATTATGGCAAATCCAGAACTACACGTATAACCCTATTCCAACCAAAGTCCCAGGAACCCCACATGGATACCCTTAATCTCCGAATCACGAACCCTAAACCCTGAACCCTACATCCTACAGTTTCCACAACAAGCACATAGCTTCTAGACGCCTGCGTGCAGAGGTCCATGTGACCGCCTTCCCCGACAGGGAAGGTTCGGTTTGGGAAGGGTTCGGGCTTCATGCAGGGCACGTCCCTAAACCCTAAACCCCAAACCCTAAACCAACAATAGGATTTGGGGCCAAAAGGGTAGTATTGAACATAGGGTGGTCAAACCCTAAACCAATAATAAGGTTTGGGGCCAGAATGGTACAGGTATTGAACATAGGGTGGTCAAACCACTAATTCTTCAGGGTTTTACAGAAGGCTTGAGGAGGCTAAGACTGGAGGTTTAGGTGGCGAATAATCACCCTAATATACCCCTAATATAACCCCAGTAATAGTAATAAAAAATAATAGCAATAATACTAGCAATAGTAAGATGCAGGTTTGCAGCTTAGACCTTTGGACTTTGAAGTCTTAAGCTTTCCGCTTTTCAAGCTTAGGGAGTAAGAGGTAGGGTTGAGGCTTAGGGCTTAGGAATTTCCCATTTTCCGAGTTTGGATGGGCATCCGCTATAACTGGACAAATACACCACACATCTCTACGCGGATGTGCGCGCCCCTGCACCCAAAAAAAACATCTGCGTGCTTAGGCTTAAGGGGCTACGGCTTGTGGTTTGGGCGTTGCCGTCTGGTGTCCCTAAACCTCTAAACCCTTAAAACCCTAAAACCCTAAACCCCTGAAACCTGTGCTTCTGCTGTCAGCTTTCACGTCTAAGCTTAGGCTGAAGTGCCGGATTCCTCTGGCGTTTGGGCTAAAGATCTTGAGATTTCTGTTTGAGAGCCGCCAAAAACTACCCTAAGCCCTATACCCTAAAACCCTAAACCCTAAAAATGAGTAGGGAAGATCTAGCTTAAATGAAACGACTTAAGATTGAGGAGATTAAGGAGGTTGAGAAGTTGTCCCGTGGGTTTTTGGGTTTGGGTTTAGGGCCGTTGGACATGAAGGCTGAAAGTGACCTCCCATAGGCTGTCTTGCAAATTGCTCGAAAACTTCTATCACTTTGCAGTCTAAAAGGGGCAGCTGGGGAACCCCAAACGCAAAATTCTGAGCTCTCAGCCCCAAGATCTGAATTCCTAAGCCTCAAACGCCCTCTGGCCCCAAAACCCTAATCCCTAAATGACTTGGCTAGAACTGGACTCTTGTTGAGAAACTTGTGAACTTGTAGCCCAAGACTCTTATGTTAGCAATCTTGCTGCTTGTCAGTGGCGTGTAGGGGTTGAAGGGATGATATTGAGCATGGAGGGTTTGAGGTTTGCCAATGGGAAATGAAGGAATGAAAAGGAAAGTGATTTCTACTACAGAGTACTGAAAGCTAAAACACGCAGGTGCTTGGGGACTAGCAGCAATGAAGAAAAACAGTTCGCAGTCAGTAGCTACTGCGAGAATTTACTAACTGTAAGCACCAGGTGATAACAGTGAGAGTCAAAACGAGAAGAACTGCTACCATTACAAAACTGGTCCCTTACAACTCTAAACCCTAAACCCTAGCTAGTCTGCCAGTCACAAAAGCAGCAGGGCTCCCGGAGACTAGCACACTTTCCGCAGAAAGGCTGAGTGAAGACCATCACCCTTCTAAAGGGGAGCTCTACCCTAAACCCGTATCCCCTAAAACCACTGATGCTGTTCCATGATGGTGGGGGCAGGGGTAGTTGCGAACCCGAGACCCTAGACCCCAAAACCGTGTAATCTGCCACCAGGCCGCCAACATTTCCCATGGCACAGGGCTGCGTCAAGAAGCAGCTAGAGGCCGTGAGAAGTTAGCTATTCCGGATTATTCCGGGGCCCCAAGTCTAGTCCTCCTTAAGTAGATAGAATATGGCATTGTGTATATTATGATAGGATCCCCATATACCCCATATTCTATCTACTTACGGGTGACTATATTTTTGGGCTGTGGCTGTGACTATTTGCACATACGTACGCTTCCACATCGGGTATCCGGACGCTTACACTGCAAATTGGGCCTCTGCTGCCTACCAGCTCCTATAGAACCACGTCTACATTATGTCGGTAATAGTTTGCTATCCCGGGTTGACCAGCTCCACTATGAACCAGCCGCTCCAGGGGAAGGTGCCAGGTCAACCCATTGAGGTAATATTAGGGTTATATTGGGGTTATACTGGGATAATGGAAAATAGAATGGAAAGTACTATTTAGGGTTTAGGGTTTAGGGCTTTCTCCCGGTAAAGACCCTCGTCTTGGATACAGGACAGTCAGGGCAAGAAATCCTGGACTGTGCAAGGCTGATGGTGCTTTCATGCCTTGATGCACGTGCCTGCTTTTGCCACGCATGCTCAGCCATTCAGGGGGCCAGAGCGGCTGCGAATGTTGCTGATAACAATGCGACTGATAGCAACAATAAAAGTACAACAAGAATACGGGAATAGCAGTTCTACTGGCAACAATCATGCTGAAGTAGAAATAAGAAAGAGGGAACCATACCTCGAATAGCAACAATATAACTGGAAATTTTAGGATAACTTCAATTCCCAACTCAAGACCTTTAAATACAATACCTAATGACCAAACCTAGACAACAGCTAAGGCTTCCCGAGTTGCACAACCATTAAACATCTCTAAGCTAGGATTAACGGCCTACAGCAGGGTTTTAGGGTTTAGGTTTAGGATTTAGGGTCTGGGTTTAGGGTTAGAGGTTTAGATCCCTCTTCAAAGGACACTGGAGACTCATATGCCCGTAGCAAATGATGGTACAAGTACCATGATCGGAAAGTCTATTCGCAGAAGGGAGGTAAAGATCTGGTCACGAGCACAAAGCCTTGAAGCCTCAAATCCTAATTTCATCTGTTCTAGAACGCCTACGATACCACGTTCAGGGGTTGGGGTTTAGCGCTTCGGGTTTAGGCTTTAGGGTTTAGGGTTGAAGGTTTGGGCGTTTAGGTAGAGTCTGGGGGTTTAGGCAGTTTATAGACGGCATCAGAAAGTCCATGCCCCAAAACACCAAAACCCCTTGGAGGGAACCCACACACATCTCTGAACCCAAATCGACAGCACAAGCCCTGAACCCTGAGCCTTTTATCTCAAAGCCCGAGTGCCGAAGTCAGAAACTTTCACCCTAAACCCTAAACAGCGTCTCCAAGGCTTTCAAATCCACAGAACGCTATTCCGTCATGACCCACAGACTAATACCAGTACCCTCGTTGAACAAAGATCTGGCAAGAAATGAGCCCTTCAACCCTGCAACCTACGTGGGCTCTAAACTTATGTAATCCAAAACCCTAGACCCAGAAACCTAAACTCTGAGAAAATCCTCAGCCCTGCTCCTGAACTTCTTTACATATACGGTCCTTCTAAACCCCGAAACCAAAGCTCTTACATAATCCTGAGCCCCTGAACTGCTCGAAACCGAAGATTGTTTTCCGCTCTGCCGCGCTGTCACTCACTTTCGCTCATGGGCAAAGTTTGGAGCTGGTGCAGGAAGGCCTGGAGAGAACGGTTCAGGGGTTTAGGGTTGAGGGTTGAGGGTTTAGGTTCTAGGGTCCTGGGGGATTGTATTGTTTTCTTCGTTTTGGGAACAGCAGGTTTAGCAAACTCTGGTCCTGGTCTATGACCAGATCATGGGCCTTCGCTGCGTACCCTTTGCGTGATCCAATGGCGAGACATCTATATGGGGCTTTCCTAAAGTAATGGGTACCTCTTTGGGGGTCCCCATAATAAGGATTATCATGTAATTACTGGGGTCTATGTTGGGGTCCCCCTGTTCCTGGAAACTGCCATATGGATTGGAAGCCCGGTGCCCTCAGACAAAACTCCGGCTCCAACCAGCTGATTCATGCTGTCCACAAGTGACTCTCTGGCGGGAACGCAACCTGCCACACCAGCTCCCCACCAGTTCGCAAAACAAGGTTGCTCCCATTGACCACAATGTTGCCATTCATCTTGCATAAGATGCCCCAGACCGAGAGAGCAACCTCTTCATCTCGGACAAATTCATATCTTTGGGCCATCCATGATGTCCAACTCCCGGAAGTGGTGAGCACATGGTAGTTTCCCTAAATCGGGGTCCGTAGGGTTTAGGGGTAAGGGCTTGGTGTTGAGGAAAGCAAGGTAATAAGGCTCTTCGGAAAGGGCAATTGAAAATGACAAAGGCTCAATATAACCCCACTATAACCCCAATATAACCCCAACATAACCCATTATAACCCAATATAACCCCTGAGAGCTGCAACAGTGCCCCGAAGTCGGAGATGAGGCTCCTGGACTGCGTCTGCCATGGGGGCACCCTGTGGGAATCGGAGTCCAAACCTCCATAATGCAGGACCCTAAACCCTAAACCCTGAGCCCTAGACCCTAAACCCTACAGCCTAAATTCTAGACCCCAAACCCCAAACCCTACAGCCTAAACTCTAGATCCCAAAGCCTAAACCCTACGACCTAAACCCTAGACCCCAAACCCCAAGCCCTGAACCCTAAACTTCAAACCCTAAACCCTGAACCCTAGACCCTAAACACTGAACCNNCCTAAACCCTAAACCCTAGGGTATTCGCAGCCAGAAGCTGCTGAGGCCGGTACGATTCTTTCTTGGGTCTCAGTCTGGGGTATCGGATCTTGTAATCCCCTCCCCCTTTAGGGTTTCCTAGTGTGGGGTTTAGGGTTTAGGGT
>CAJNIZ010010225.1:88006-105625 GCA_905231905.1 Symbiodinium pilosum | reverse complement strand
CGTGCACCCAAAACGCGAAACCCATCATTGTATATATTGTAAGCCATAGTATATATTAGGGTCTGTAGATGTTACTCCATGCATGTGGGGGGTTTTCCAAGGTGCTTCCAGGCCATTCTAGGGGGCTCCACAGGCCTGCAGGCGGCCTCCGGGGGCCTCCAAAAGCCCCAAAACTCACCCACAAACATGGTTTTTGAACGCAAAATGCGCCCGCCGCGTACCGCCAAAGCCTCGAACCCTGGGCGAGGCTGAAATTTCACGCGGGATGGTCAGGTTGGATTAGGCCACCCACCATGGCAGGGAGGGGGGGGGCTGAGGTCCGCCAAGCCTCGTACTGTCTGCAATAGGGAGTAGAGGGGGTTTCTAAAGGGATCTGAACGCCCTGAGGCTGGATGCCTCGGCGAATTATGGTACAAGTTTGGGGTAAGTTTATGATTATTAGGTACTTGGACTCTTAGGGTTCGGGTCTTGGAGTCTCGGATGAAGGATGCAGCTCTTTGAGTCCAAGTACCTCGTAATCATATACTATCCCCCAAACCCATATTACAATCACCATCGCCCAAGACAAGTACCCGACCCTCGACCCCAAGGACCAGAATGGGCGATTAGACCCTAAAATTCCGCAGCAGTACTTTAATAAGGGTAGAGGAAGGGCCCTTTCAGGTCTAATAGCCCATCCTGGTAAACCCTAAAACCCAAACCCTAAACCCTAAACCCTTTTTCGACACCCTAAACCCACGAAATGGGTACTTGGACCCTCTGGGTCGGCTCTCTCGAGCCTGGCTCCGGGTCTAGGGTTTAGGGATGAGGGTTCAGAGTTCTGGGATTAGGATTTAGGGTTTAGGGTTTAGGGCCTAAACCCTAAACCCTAAATTTAGGATTTAGGGTTTGGGGGTTTGGGGGTTTAGCGTTTAGGGCGTTTGCCTGCATAGGGCCGACATGTCCAATGCGCCGGTGGTGCCACCCTAAACCCTAGGTTGCCTGGACCCCAAAAGTATGTGAAATAATGGCCTTTATGGCTATTATTAGGGGTTTAGGGCTATTATTTTACATACTTTGGGGGTTTAGGTAGGTTACTGGGACTCCTAGCCCTCCTTATTCTTCTTTCCAAGGCCGCTTTAGCGTTCAAGATCCAAAACCAACAGCGCTACATTCCCACCTGTTGCCCTGTGTACTGCTGTGCTTAGAACCTGGACAGAATCCAACATATCCGCGTGTATATTTACATAAATGTAAATATTTGTATAGTCTTGTTTACCCTCATACTCTCAGGTATGCCCCTGCAAGAGCTGTGCATACATATTATGTATATATGTATACCTATGTATATGAAATATGTATATATATATATTTTTGTTTGGCCCTCTCTCTCTCTCTATATATATATATATACACGCATGCACACATCCCTTATCTGAACAATTGTTGGGTGTCTTGTTTCAATGTGTAGCATATTCGACCCCGATGAGAAATGTACTTTTTTGCATGTTTCTGTTATCCCCCCTCCCAAGAAATAAAACCAGTTCCATGCTTATGCGTACCTGTATGAAGCCCTAAACTCAAAATCCTAAGTTGAGCACCGCGCCCCCACCACTTGGGAGCTACCCAGAGAAACCAGGACCCTTGAACAAGGTAAACAAATACAAAACCTTAGGTACCAAGCCTTTTTGTTGGGTACATCTACTGTAACCCTAAACCCTAAACCCTAAGAGAGTCTTCTGGTTTTAGGGACTTAGCTGCAACTTGCCTTGCTGAGCCCTTCACTGTAACCCTAAACAGTATTACTAAGTGAAAGTCCCGCACCTGAATCCTGAAATTGGAGTCTCTCAGAGTTTAGGGCCATAGAATCATTAATGCGGAATTTCATAACCTCAATTGGGAACCCGTACTTACCCACCCCACCCCGAATGTTGACAGTTTCCCGAGTGGCCAGGGCTAACCGCAAAGGGACCCAAGTATGTTTTCTGGATCCCCAGCGTCCTTATGGACTTCTGTCTAGGAGCTCAGCCCAACCGAAATTCCAAACATTCACCAATCTTGAGAGTACTCTCCGAGTTCGTCTAAAGTCTACAGGAGCTCAAGACAACCCCACTGCCACGCATTCAAACCCTAACCCTATAAACCCAAAATGCCGAAACCCAAATCCCTAAACCCAAGTCCCTAAACCCTAAACCCTAAACCCTAAACCCATCCGCCAATCTTGAGAGGATTCCCCGAGTTCCCGTCCAGCGCAACTTGCTTTGGCATGGTTTCAGGGTGTAGGCGGGTTTAGGGTTTAGGGTTTGGGGAGTAGGGTTTAGGATCACCACCTCAGTTTATAGAGTAAATGTCCCCAACTGTTAGTTTTGGATAGCAAAAACTTCATCTGGGACATTCTGAAAGTAGGGTTCCTTGGCGCCATCAAAAGTGATTTGGCACCAGCCACAACAATGGAAATCAAATAAAAAGGGTGGGCTATAGGGGTCTAGGTATTGACGGGTGTTCCAAGATTCCAAGAACCCTGAACCCTAAGCCCTTAAAACCCAAGGAAACCGCCAACGCGCCTGCATCTGCTCGGAGGCAACGACAGTGCCAGACTCTTGAAAGTTCATGGTGGGCTTACTCCCTTAGAGTTTAGAGTTTGGGGTTAAGGGTGTAGGAAAACCTTCAACCCTAAACCTATGCAATAGGACAACACTCAGCCATATGGGTATATGTATGTGTGTGTGTGTGTCTATATATATATATATACAGAGCCCGACCACAGTCAAACAATGAAAGGTTATACTTTCGTGGGCAGAAAACTGCGCAGCTAGGCGCAAGGTGTACGCATCTCACGTGCCAACCCAGTTGGCCATAAACCTGTGCAGTCCTGTAACCCTACTAAAAACGTCTTGCATGCCTAGGAAAGCCTGAACCAAGCCCCACATAGTCTGCACACAATAAACCCTAAACCCTAAATACCTTCATTTCAAAAATTTCCTCCGCAGCTCTGACATCCCCAGTGTGTAACCCCCGGAGGCCAAATCTGGAATTCTAAACGAAACCCCGCCGTTTCCACACATTCAGTCCATAGAGAAATGAGCCAAATCCCTTAACCTTTGCGGTTAGTAGGGAACAAGGGAACATTCCCTCAAGCTTTCTGTAGCAATTGTTTAGGGCTTGTGTTCCTTTATTCCTGAGCAGCCCCCAGTAAATTAGGAGCTGGCATACTGCAATCTCTACTGCAGCCTGACATCTTATCAGTGTTTCCGGAGCTTTTCAGCCCCCATGCCCTGAACCTTTCGGGACTTAGGTTTTAGGTTTTAGGGTTCAGGGGCCTGACGTCCCGAAACCCTATACTCTAGCTAAGCCCCTCGAGCCTGGACCATCAGTGCTAAGACCCGGTGTAGGGTTTAGGGTTTAGGGTTTAAGGTTTAGGGACGAAGCCCAAACCCAAATCCCAAACCCTTCGCACAAGGGCTCTGCAGTTGCAGACAGATGGCCAACTGCTTGCTAGTCGGAAAGAGAAGTGGATCTTTATAGTTGCCCCGTATTGAACCTCCCAGAAATTTGAGATCCTGAAGCCTCCACCTTAATCCATTGTGGCTTGCATTTCTTGAGTTCCTACTGCCAGCAAAATGATGAGCAGGCAGCGTCGCCACTCGAACCGAGCGCCTGGCCAGCTTCTCCCAAGGAGCAGTGAGGCCAGGATCAGGGTCTAGAGTTTGCGGTTACAGGGCTTACTTTTAGTTCAGGTCCACAGGTACTTGTAACCTGCTTGTAAGTGTACGTACCTCTCACCAGTTTATGATCATATCGCAGGATTTGGGGGTCTTTTCAGTGTGTTGCAAATGCAAGCATCGTAGTGAAAAGTGCCCATGCACCTCCAAGTAGGGATTGAGGAGTTCAGGGCTTTAGGGTTACTATAGGCGTTTTGGGCATTGGGGTTTAAGTATATGATGTGGAACTGGACTTCAGTCAAAAATCCTGGAACCCTCGTTAGGGTTACCCTAAACCGTAAACCCTGAACCCTTTTGGGTTTAGGGTTGGGGCCCTGGCGCCATGGCAAAGACAACAGTCTGGTCGGGATTGTGCCTTCTGGCTCTTTTTTTTCCTGTTTTCTGTAGGTTTCCAAAAAATTGGGGCGCCCCTTTTTGGGGGCCCCCATCGCAAGGACAACAATATATTCAGATCTATTTTCTGGCCCCCCTATTTATTGATAGAAGCCCGCTCAATATGACGGATCTTTTTGGTGTTTTGCCGAATAATCAGGTACTTTGAGTTTAGGGTTTAGGGTCTATGGGTTTAGGGTTGAGGGATGAGGGTGGAGGGTTTAGGATGCAGGGCTCGGGTAATCATCTGATTATGAAATACTCGGACCCTTAGGGCTGGGCCCCTGTTCCGGGAATCCATGTTAGCGTTTGGGGGGGAGGCTAGCGAAACATTGAGATGAGATGGATCCAGCGCTCAACAATAACGTTACCCCGGGCCTTTGTGTTTGCACTTTTGTTTTGGAGGCTTGAGTGCTTTCACGTCCCGGAACTGTCAGTGTGGGGCTGGTAGCTCTAGGCCAAGATGCGGTTTCCATTAGTTGGAGGTTCCAATATGGTAGTTGCCCAAATCAGGGGAAATATAGACCCTAATATATTACGATCCTTATTATAGGGGCCCCCAAAAAGGTACCCGTAATTCTAGGAAACCCCCATATAGACCCAACACATGTTTCTGACCGCGATCCTAATTAAGCCCTCAACCTGAAGCTTAAAGATGCAACCTTTTATGCCTAGGTTACTAAAAGCTCGAGGGTTGAAGGTTTAGGGTTCCAGGTTTAGGATTTACCCTAAACCCTGAACCCTGAACCCTAAACCCTAAATCCTAAGGTTTAGGGCCTCAAAACCTCTCAACCCTGAGCCCCTGTAAACTGAAAACCTATAGACCCTGCGCCTTCCCCTGTGAGCTATAGCCTGAACTCCTTAAGCTGGGTTGCTGTTAAGGAACTTAAATTAAGTTACCACAATGGGTAGAAAAAGTAAATAGCTCCTTAACAGCAACCAAGCAAGGGGGGTTACATAGGGGAGGATTTAGGGGAGTGTTTTTGGAGGTTTTTAAGGGGGATACTAGGAGCCCTAAACCTTCAACCTAAATCCTAGACCCTGTTTAGTTCATGTGTTCCGTGAGGCTTGCCAATGACGCCGCCTCTCGCCTGAGACCGCGCTTCTTCAGTGACAAGCCACAGGCGGGTCAGTTAGGATTTAGGGTTTATAGCGACCTCTCCCGACCTCACCCTCAATGATGGCTTACATTTAGGGATCAGTACCAAAATTGCTTTAAATCGGGAATTAAGAATATTCTAAATTACCTTGGGTTTAGGGTATACAGCGGTAGGGTTAGAATGATTGTCAATTTCTGTTATAAACCCATAATTCTTATATAATCCTTATAAAGCCATGAAAAGCTAGAGTTTTATAGGGCCCCCCAAACCTACCCTAGTTTAGGCCTTGCGGCTTAGTCTTGAGGATTTACGTAAAGTAACCTGGAACCTTGAAGAAAGGTAAAGACACCTAAGTACGAGGTACCAAATCCTTTGGTTGGGGTAGGCTACTCTAGGTAGTGTCTAGGGTCAACTTGTTTACGTGATAAGGTTTAGGTTCTGTAGGGACTGGGGCTTACTTTAGGTGGGTGCAACGTGGTTGTGAAGTTAGCAATGCTCGTGTGCTTGCAGTCACTTGGATACCACAAGGCTGCCAAGAGTCTCTAGAGAACCCTAGACCTTAGCACACGGCACGAACACCATCTTCAATGTGTTTGGGCTGTACAGTGTGGGTATGGCACACTGCTTATGAAATCATATCAGAAAATTGTATGCAGGGCCGATGCTTAGGACAATATTGGTATGCACAAGCCTGCATCATCTTGAGCACGCTCAAGTGCCACCGGTGCAAATGCCTAGGTACGGAAGGTCATGCAGGATTTTGTCCATGGTCGTGTGACACTTACTGCACTGGCATCTTGTACTCAGACTGTTGGTTCATGCCATATCTTTTAGCACAAGCCCTAAGTCCAAATAGCCCCATGTCTAGACAACGGGGCCATATGTAGGAAGGATTTATAGACTTTTAAAATCGTAAACGCTAACCTAGACCTGAAACCCTAAGCCCTTTTGGCCACCGAGGTGACGAAGGACTTGGGAAAAGCCCTTAGCCTAGCTAGGGCCTTAAGCCGTCAGGACGGCCTTTGAGGGCAAGTTCATCAGTACTGTGGGGCAAACGGTCGCTTCCTACGTTTGCCGATGATGCGCTGAAGCGCAAGGATGACTTCACGCGTGAGGCCAAAATCTGAGGCAGAGGTTCAGCGACGCCAAGTTTGACCCCAGCATGCTTCCGGATCAATGTTAGGGATGGGCTTAGGGTTTAGGGGGGATCGTTTATACATTTTGGGGTATGGGATTCCTTGTCTTCATGTGAAAAGGATACTGTTTCTTCCTAGGGTAAGTTGGGCCGAGTCGTATTGGGACAGATGTCAGAGTGCATATTTGGGTCCTATAGCCTTTTTAAGCCCTAAATTCTAAAGCTACAGAGGCATGCCTGGATTTCTACAGTACAAACCCTATATATATATATATACATACATATATATATGGGGGGTTGTCAAAATTGTGGTCCCTTTTGGGGTACCCTAAATATTAGGTGCCGTATTAGAGTAGGGACCCAAAAAGGGACCATAATTTTGACAACCACCCATATACATATACATATATATATATACACATGTATGTAGATATAGATATAGCCATAAAAGCACCCTAAACCCTCAACCCTAAACCCCTATAGACCCGTAAAGCCAGTTTCCTGTTCAGTTTTCGTTTTCTTGCCCGTAAGGTGTTTCATTATTCCGGTACTATCCATACACCCCACACCCTAATCCCTGAGGCTTCTCTACCTTCTAATGATAGCAAGCACAACAACAATCACGTCAATAGGCACATGTTCTGATGTTCCATTTTTAGGATTTCGGGCCAGGAAGTACCTTAAGGGTCCAAGTACCTAATAACCATGTACTTGCCCAAGCCTGTCCTATAACTAGTCTTACCCGAAACCCAAGTCCTTAATCATTGGGTACTTGGACCCTTTGGGTTTAGGTTGAGGATCCCGGGCGGGCCCTAAGCCTGCTGGGAGGCTTTGAGGCCGTCTCGACCCGACCAATTCTGGAGGCTCGCATACCTAAACCCCAAAACTATGCAAAATAATGGCCTTTTATGGCTATTATTGGGGGTTAAAGGCTGTTGATTTACATACATTGGGGGTCCAGGTACTCGTAATGTAGCAGCTCAAGGCGAATGTGCCACCGGCTCTGGCCAGTCGGAAGCCCTAAATCCTAAGCCTTTACCTTAACCCCAAAACTATGTAAAATAATGGCCTGTATGGTTATTATTATGGGCTTAGGGCTATTATTTTTCATACTTTTGGGGTTTAGGTACCCCAATCCCTTAACCCAAAAGGCCAAAACCCTGAACCGTCACATGAGCGTCCTGAACGGAGGCCAAAATGGCCGCCTCGGCTACCGAGTTTCGCTCGCCGCAAGACGCGGAGGCTGTTGAATTTCTTTGGGATCCACGGTTTGGGCTTCAGGGTTAGAGTTTCAGGTTTAGGGCTTAGGGTTTGGGGTTCAGGGTTTAGGATTCAAATTTCAGGATTTGGGGTGTTGAGTTTCTGGGTATGGGTTCTGGGTCTAGAGTGGCCAGGTTGCCACTTCAGGGTTGCACGGCGACTGGTATGATTACCCTGAACTTATTTAAAGTCCATGCAGCCAACATGCTACAGATCGACTTTTTGGACTGATACCCTTCTTGCACGGCAAGAAGAGACCCGCCAAAGAGGGTGATACATGGGAAATATGCCCTGAATCCTGCCCTACGCCCTAAACCCAAGCCCTTAGCGGCAGTAGCACTAGCAAGTCCAATGACTTGAACAAGCACAGGCCTGGGGGTTGCAAGAGCTTGGGGTTTAGGTTTCAGGGTTCAGGGTTTAGGGTTTCCCAAAATCAGGAAGACGCCTTTCGGGGGTCCCTATGACAGTGATTAGTAGTAGTATGTTGGGGTCTATCTTGGGCTCTCTATTAAGGGCAAGCACCATATTCATGAGGTTTGAGGGAGTTGTACCGGTTTGAACGTGGCTTTGTGCTTTCTCGGGTTCTCCTTTCAGAGGTCAGCGTGCTAGCCCATTTGCTCTAGTCTACACTCCTAGTATCCCCCTTAATAACCCCTATAGTAGTCCCCCATATAATCCCTTATATATCCCCCCTTTAAGGAGTTTAGGCTATAGCCCATTTTTGCTCAGTTATACTGAAAAGTCATTCTCATCGGTACTCGTGAGGCCTAGGTACACGAAAGAAAGGCGGAAATGTCAAAGCATGTCTGGAGTAGCACATGAAGAAAAGTGACCATGACATGCTGGCGCGGTATCGGCTTTAGCTGTGCCAAGGTCCAACCGCGCTAAACCTACACCCTCAACACATCACCCCTTGCGCCACGTCCTGCACCCTAAGTGTTGAGCCCCCCTCCACCCACCATGAGGTTTGTACCTACCTTTTCCAGGGTAACGTGGAACCCCATATAGCCTCTTTCAACCAGGACAGCAGCCTGTTCAGGGCCCGATTTAATTTGAAATTCGTTGGCGGGACACGAGGTCAAGAAGATGCGCGAGCCTACATCGAATGCGTGATCCTGCGACATACCAAGGCTCTCTGATAGGCCATAGAGGAAGCTCAAGGTCTGTTTGCAGGAGCTTCTGGAGAGTGTGCGGGACATTGATTCAGATTAATGGAAGAGATCCCTAGCGACTCCAACGACTTCCAGGCAGCAAAGCATACGGAAAGCCGCAGGAAATACCACAGAAAAGGTCATGGAGGCCACATATGATGCGTTCAAGCTGAAACAGCAGATGACGCCACTCATGCATCGACGCCACGGCAGTTGAAGGAATAGTTGGTGTTGAACAATTGGCCGTGTCTCGACCTTGGAGCTGCTTGAGGTAATTAAGACTTGGGGCTTAGGGCTTTCTTGGTTAGGTAAGTATACTTCATAGCTAGACACGGAAAATCAAACATACACAAACCTGCAGCCGAACGCAGCCAACACAGTAGCTGCAACAACTCGTGAAGAAGCAGTGGAACCTTGGTCTGTAGCGATCGGTAGCCTCCTCAAATGTGGAACCATGCAACATTCCCCCACATTTGATGTGCTCAAGGAAGACGATCTGCGCAGACGCTCCATGGACGAAGAGATTGATGAGGACACTGCAGCCATTTGGGGGTTTCCCAAAATTAGGGGTACCTTTCTGCGGGTCCCCATAATAAGGACTATAGTATATTTGGGTCTTTAGTGAGGGGAGGGAAACTGCCATTTCTCCTCCTCAATAACCCGCACAGGTCCCACCTTTCTACAGTGGTACTCCACATAAATGTACATATACATTTGGGGTCTATATTGGGGTTACCTAATTCTGGGAAACTAGCATATATATATATATATATAGCCATATACATGCGTTCGTCTAAACATGCACATTGGGAACCTATTGATGAGAAGGCCGGAACCTTCATTCATCAGAAGGGGCAGTGGATTCACTCCGTCCCTGCGGTTAAGGGTTTATAGTCCCCCTCGAGTAGATAGAATATGGGGTTTAGGGTTTAGGGATAGAATATGAGTTATATGATATTGGGATTTTACCCAAAGCCATATTCAATCTGCTTAAGGGGGGCTGTAGGCTTAGGATTTAGCAGTTCTGGGTTTCGGGCCTTGTGTAAGCGCCCCTGTCGTCCCGAAGTTGTCAGGATTGCATGTGATGAATCTGTCCTAAACCATAAGCCATAGCGACTTCCAACAAAAAGAGGGGCCCCTTTTTTCTAGACAGAGTAGTAGCTGAATAAACGCGCGTAGCATTTGACTTGCCAAGATTGTTGTGCTTGCACATCGTTTTGCTTGGAATGGACCACTTCAAAAGCTTGTTCAGGTCACAAGTACGGGGCCCACATCACAACAGAGATTTTAGACCTGTTGGGGCATGGATGTCCTCCGTAAACCCTATATCCAAAACCCTAAATCCTCAAGCCTAAACCCTAAATCCTAAACCCTAAAACCTAAACACGAAATCCCAAATCCTCAACCCGAAATCCTAAACCCGGAATTCCTAATAGCATCAAACATCAAAACTTGCGGCTGGGGCGATGCCCATCCACGCGCCACAGAGTGCCGGCCTCTCACCGACATGCAAGACCAAGGAGTTCAGAGCGGCACCGAATTTACCCAGAGGGTGCAAGCACCCAATGATTAAGGACGTGGGTTTTGCGTAATAGTCATCACAGTACAGGTTTGGGCAAGTATATGATTATAAGGTACTTGGACCCTTAGGGTTATATGGCTGAACATTGCCGGCCATCCTAAGTTTCGAGTCACGGTCACCGACCAACCCTTAGGGTCCAAGTGCCTAATAATCATATACTTGCCCAAAACGTGTCCTATAATTACTATTACCAAAACCCACGTCCTCAATTATTGGGTACTTGGACCCTTGGAGCAACGGCCCGGCTTCCAGCAATTCCATGGATGCCAGGCTCTGTGCGCCGCATCGGCCCGCAGCTCAACCCCTAAGGGTCCAAGTACCTAGTAATCACATACTTGGGTTTAGGGTTAAGGGTTTTAAGGTTTTTGGTTTAGGGTCCAGGTCCAAGTACGTCATATACATAGACTTGCCCAAAACCTGCATTGTAATCATTATTCCCCAGAACCCAAGCCCTTAATTATTGGGTGCTTGGACCCTGTGGGAACCCTATGATCCACGCGGACTACCTGCCCGACCGTGGTGTGGTGCCGCAACTTGTCAGTGTTTTTTTCTTGACAGCTACGTTCTTCTCACATTAGGTTCGAGCACTAAATCACGTCCTTGCTTTGGATGAAGCCCATCTCCAACTAAACCTAAATCCTGAATCCGAACCCACCCCCCCGCACCCCAAAACTAAGACTAAAGCACCGTCGTAATTGGCCGTAAGCATGCACCGCCTAAACGTGTCCTTCAACCCAAGACTCAACCATGGTCGGCTTTTGGCTGGAACCCTATAGGGTTTAGGGTTTAGGCCAAGTCTGCCAAAGCGATAGAACCCCCAAGTTACCCAATGCATCAAATGATGTGTGGGTTTCCAAAAGTTAGGGGTCCGTTCTTGCGGGTACCCTGAACCCTAAATCTCCAAACCTTAAGCCCAAAATTGCTGTGGGAGTCTAGGCTGTGGGTCCCGTAGGGCTCCATACGCAGACCTCAGGGTATACGGCCCTAAGACAACGTGTATACCCCTAGGGGTGGAGAAGCCGAGGGCCCACCGTAGTAATTGTTTATACGCTCGGAGCCTGAGGGTACGCTTGTCGGCAAGAGGCGTCTCATTGTTAGGGAAGTGTCCTCAGCCCCAAAGACGCTGACCCTCAACCCACCTCTGACATCCTCAAGAAAGGAGCTGATGCCTGTAGAGCGAATCGATACTTCAAAGCTTCCCTACAAGGCGGCCTTGTGGTTCACTTGATAGGGTTTATTTTGTGTTGAGGGTTTAGGGTTTAGGGTTTCGGGCTTTGGCTTGGCTTCTAAGCGGCTTCTACCATTGCTTTGCTTCGGGTGGTCTATCTTACGATGTTGTAAGTGGAAGGACACTTAACCCCTAAAGGGTAATGCAGACCCCTGATTAATCAGCCGCCTCCTTTTGAGGACCTGAACCCTAAACCCCAAACTCTAAACCCCTAAGCCGCTGAATATCAGGACCGCTATTATAATCCCTATTAAGGGGAGTGGGGCATAAGCCTTGGGCTTTCAGCATGCCAGTCTTTCTTACAAGTATGGGCCCTAATATGGGGTTTAGGGTTTAGGGACCCTTAAGGGTACATATAGGGTATATATAGGGGTATATAAAGAATCCAGGCTTAAGGGCCCATACTAGGGGCCCGCGGTTTCAACCTTCGTGTCTTGGGACTCAGCGTTTCTGATTCGGGGTTTGATCTGGATCCCAGAAGTAGGCAAAAAGATTTACCCAAAACCTAGCAAAAGAGCTCAGTGCATCTGATTCTACGTAGATTTGCGGGTTCAGGTATATAGTTCTTTGCCTTATAAATTACTGACCTAAACCCTAAACCCTCTTGGGAGGTTTGGGGGCGGAAAACAATTACTTGATTGAATTGAATGGTGTTTGGATGGAGCGCTAGTTAAGTTTGTCATGAGTTTAGAGAGTGGCTCGCATGATTTGTCTTGAGCAGAGCCGGCAAAAGAGCCTGGTAAAACTTTCAATCCTATAGACCCGAACTCTGAAACTGTAAGCCCTAGACCCTATAAGCCCAAAGTTCTAAGCCCTCAACCCTGACCCCTAAAACCTATCAGCCTTAAATCCTAAATCCTGTTCAGTTCAGAGTCAGGGTTTAGGTCCAATATTTTTGCCAGGCCAATGCCGTGGGGGCCGTGATCTCAGTTCCAAATTTCGCGTGATCTATTTTAGAGAGAAGACAGGTTTCAGGGTTTTGGGTTCAGGGTCTGGGGACTGGGGGCTTTGGGGATATTACCCCGCAATAAAGGCGAACCAGATGGACAACAAATTGAACAACGAAATGTAAACTGGGTTATGCAGAGGTTTCTAGGGATCATATTCATCAAGGTTTCCACCTTAACTAGCCCTAAGCCTGAATTAGCTCTAACGATCCTTAAATAACCTTGATTAAGGGAAATCCTTGGGGCCTTGGGGGGAGGGGGGGGTGGGGCGGTAGTAGGGGGACCCATGACAAGCTAGCCGCGCGGTGTAGGATCCGGAGTTTACGGCTTGGATATCATATACGGGCAATACTAACCCAGATTACTTTGCTAATGCCCATATTACGTTTGGTTTACAGTTTGGGGTTTGGAGTCGAAGGTATGGGGTCTAGACTTTAGGTCCTCTTTAAGGTTCAAGGCTTAGTTAGGGCTTAGGCTTAGAACACTTACCTGCCCACTCGTAGAACCCGGGCTCGGGCTCCTCGAGTCGAAAATGAAAAACTAACCACATCGAATTTGGGGCTGTGTATGTGGAGTCCAGGCAGAAACCTTGTCCCTACAGCAAAGTACCCGAAGAATATGGTTTCAGGGCAGACATACTGTGCCCTGAATTGTTTAGGACGCCCAAAACTCGAACATTTTGGAATTTGTCGGGCGAGAACCTAAGCCCTAAACCCTAGACTCTGTTGTAAACAGGAGTATGTTCCCCAAATCTTGAGAAATCCTATCTGCAGGCTCATGTATAGTATCACCCAGCTTGTTTAGGGTTATAGTTGTAGCTGTAAGCATATTTGTGGTCATACTGGGAACTTAAGGGGCTTCTAACTGGGTCGTAAGAGCACTTGCAACGAAGGTTGATGGTTTAGGATTTGGGGGTGAAGGTTTAGGGTGATTTGTAAGCCCGAAACCAGGGATTGAAACAAGGGAGAAGAAACCCTAAACCCTAAACCCCTAAGC
This sequence comes from Symbiodinium pilosum, assembly GCA_905231905.1. NCBI lineage: Eukaryota > Dinophyceae > Suessiales > Symbiodiniaceae > Symbiodinium > Symbiodinium pilosum. Next base: position 92,153 of record CAJNIZ010010225.1, on the reverse strand, counting down.
CCAAAACCGGGGATTGATATTTAGCCTTGAGAAATTGTCTTATCCTATGTTGATGGTTTGCTGTCAAGGGGCGTAAATGAAATTATCATAATATGAACGATAGTCTAAACTCCTCAAAGGGGGTTATAAAGGGGATTATATAGGGGACTACTATAGGGTATATTCTGGGCGATACAAGGAGTCTAGACTATGGCGTAGATGGGCGCATATAAATACAGAACAGAGTTTCTTTATTCCGGCAATTTAAATTAGATTCCTTGATAGCAACCCAAGGTGCTCAAAGCAGGCAAGTAAATTTGCCGCGAGCTGCTGATTGAGAGCTCCGGCTAGCACGACTTATGGACGCTATGTAGTTTCTGCGCTGCCATTGATGGAGTCCATGTTGCAAACACATTACTCCTGACGGCGGCATACTCCTCTAACGCGTCACACCCGAGCAGCCAAAACCCTAAGCCCAAAACCTAAACCCTCAATCCTCTACCCTACCTAGAGCAATCTATATACCCACCATAATGGTTTTGTTCCGAATATTTAATATCTTACCTTTTTTAGCGGTCTAGGCTACTTTAGGTAAACTTTAAAGACCCCAAACCCATCCCCCAGGCCCCCAAGCCCTTATCATACCCTACTGTTGATACCAAAAATCCTGCATGGCCTTTCTATACATTAGTACCATGCAAGATTTTTAATGTCCACCCTAACTCCCCGAGTCTTTCTTGTTGGTCTGGTGCCAAGGATGAGTCGGCTTGGCAGGAGGATTTTGGTGGGTTTATGGTTTAGAGTTCAGGCTTCAAAGGGGTCAGTGATTCGGGCTTTGTGAGCTAGCATTGCGCAACTTTGGGAGTATGCATTCAAGGACTAGGGATCAGAGTTGACCGTGCTGGAGTAGTGATTATAGCCGGGTTTATAGCTCAGGATTCCAGGTTTGGGGCTCAAAATTAGGATTCTAGTTTGTGGTATGAAGTTGTCAGGGTTGGGATTTAATGATTTCTGAGGCTTTGGGGTTAAGACGCAGGGGTATAGGTTTAAGGATTATAGGTTTGGTTAATCCCCCTATAGTGATGGCTCCTGACAACGAACAAAAAAAGGGGCCTCGATACACCTACAATAGTCGCGTGGTGGTACCACCCTAAACCCTAAACCCGACCCACTACTGCGTGGGGGTTTGATCCAATTATAGGGTCCTGGGTGGGGGAGCAGGGTTGGGTTTCGATCTTGGGTTGGGATTCAGGCTGGAGGGTTCGGGGTGAGGCATTGGCATCCCAGGGCTAGGGTATAGCGTTAGGCTTTGGTAGGGGTTGCGGGATTTCAGGGTTGGGATTTCAGCATCCTATGGTTTGGGGTTCAGAGTTCAGGATACAAGGTTTAGCGTTTGGTGGTTTGGTGGGGTTTGGGGTATGTCAGGGCTAGGATTTGAGGGTTCTTCGGCCGATACGAGTTCCAATCCATGAATGTCAGGCTTCAAATGCCTCAGTGTGAGAATCCTCCTGGGGTCTCTATGGGGTGAGGATTCAAAGGCCTAGTTTCCGTCTTTCCGCGCTAAATAAAATGCTCTATGAAATGCGCTGGGCACATGTGCTGGACCAAATCTCCGCCACTACCGGTCCAAGTGCCGAATATTGAATACTTGGGGTGGGTACCCAGACCCTCAAGACTAAACCCCAACCTTGAGTACCTAAATCTCATCAAAACCCTAAACCCTAAACCCCTAAACATTCCGTGAAGCTCAGATCGAGAGTCTGGTTGTTTGAGGAGCAGCGCAAGCTCCAAGAAGCACTGGCGCTCCTAAGGCCGCCCAACCCTAAACCGTAAACCCTAAACCCTAAACCACGCGGTTTAGGGTTTGGGGTTTAGGGTTTAGGCTCTGTTTCTGTGGTTGAGGGTGTAGGAGTTAAGGCTTTGGGTTTAGAATGTAGGGTCCCCTAAACCCTACACTCTGTGGGGTTTTGTGTTGAGTAGCGAGGTTAGGCTTTAGGACTCTTGAAAAAGGGCACTTCCTTCGTTGCGGGTCCTGGAAGTTGGTTGCTGTTTTGATACAGGTCTTCTTGCTGGGGGTTAGTCGGAAGAGGGGTTTAGGGTTTAGGGTTTAAGGGCTTAGGGGTTTAGGGTTTAGGGGTTTAGGGGTGTAGGGGTTTAGGGATAGGCATCATATTCCCTGATTCCCAACTGAGCACCAGTAAGTCTTTTCTCTCAACTTCCTCTTGCTTGGCAAGCTCCCGTTTACACATTCAGGGTTGCGGGGCTTATGACGTTCTGGGTAGTTGAGGTGTTATTGATGGTTGCGGGATAGAAATTCAGTAGCCGAGCTATGAGCTTACTACAGTGGATACCCAACATCCTGGAGCATCTTGAGTATCAACTGTACTTGGATTAGTCGCCGTCCGAGCTACTAGTTGCAACCAGGTTTAGGATGTTCCCGGGGCGATCTCCCAACAATGAAGGGACCTGCGTTGCTGGGTTTCAGGGTTTAGGGATCAGGGTTTAGGGTTTGGAGTTAAAGATTTGAGGTGCAGGGCTCAAACACAGTCGTTTAGGGCGTTAGAGATCTGGTGGTCAGTAGAGGGTAGGGTTTAGGGCCAAAGACGGGTTTCGTTCAGAAGCTGTGGCTGGCTACTTGCACGTCCAGGTGTAGTTCAGTTCTAACCACCTATCAAATTGTATCCGTAAAGCCCAGTTATAACCCTATTAGCGGTGTTTGGGAGCATAAGTTGAGTTATAACTACTTATATCAAATTGAAAATATGTCTGTGGTTACCGCCCAACTAATAACCCGATTAGGGATGTGTTGCGGGGGGATAATGTTATTGGCCTGCTCATGGTTGAGCCGCATCTGCCTGAGGGCTGCTATGAACATGTATAGTGGTTCCTGCTTGCATAGCCACACAACAGTTGAAGTCGGATAGAAGCCAGCGTGACCTTATAATACATCCCTACTGTTGATGGAGGAAAGCCTGTACAATCTGACCGTACACGAAATCCCGCTAAGTGCAGTTTGTCATGGATTTATCACGCTGCACGATGTCGTCCATCAAGGATATTTTGCCCAACCACTATAAGCACAGTATAACTACCACCATATCATAATAGGGTGCTAACTTTAGGGGTTGGGCCAACCAGCATCCTTCCCAAAATCCTAAACCCTAGACCTTATCAAGTACAGTATGTATGGAAACCTTGTCAGCCCAGTTACTGCAGAAAGTACACTTCAGACCATGCCGGGTTTAGTCCTCCAGCCCATCAACAATACTCGTAGCGCGTACTAACTCCCACTTTAGGGGCTTGTGCAATGTCGGGTTTAGCATTCAAACCCTCTGAGGATTAGTTCTATATGATGTTTCTGCATTGCCCTGCAAAAGATGGTGCACATACTCCACGCAACAGTTGGTTTAGCTGTATGACTTTAAAGAGACCAGCCCCCAGATCCAAAACCTGGAAACGTCCACTAGGAATGGTTGAGGATTCAGGGTTTAGGGTAAGGGACACTTCAGAACCCATGGCCCAAACCCTCAACCCCATCAACCCTGAAACTCATCATTTGAGTTGGTGCATACTTTTTGCATGCTCAAACTTAAATCGGCACATGCAGTTAGAATTTTAACAAGTCCCAGGATACTAGGTACCCCAGAAGTAACCTTTTTCCCTTTGTTTCTTGGTGCCTTCTTATTAAAGCTGAGCATTAGGAATAAGGATACCCTGATGGTGAAAGTTTTCTGGGGAGCCCAGCCTAAACTCTACACCCGGTACCCTGATTATCAAGGGGTACTGGGGACCTAGGATAGGGAACCCTAAGCCCTAAACCCCTAAACCCTAAACCCCTAAACCCTAAGCCCTAAACCCCAAAATTCCTAAACCATAAGCCCCTAAACCCTAAACCCCTCAACTCTTACCCCCTTAAGCCCTAAATTCTTAAACCCTAAAGCCCTAAACCCCTGAACCAGTAAACTTCCTTGGAGGTCGGGCGCGGAGCTTCCCGAGCCGTCGGCGCAACAGCTAGCTGAGACGAAGGATGGGTTTAGGGTCAGGGTTTGGGGTTTATAGTTTAGGGTTTAGGGTTTAGGGGTTTAGAGTTTGGGGTTTAGGGTTTAGGGTCCGTCTTGAGTCTACAACTTTGTTCCAGTCCCCACAGGTTTCTCGCCAACATAGTCAT
>CAJNIZ010010225.1:72962-87906 GCA_905231905.1 Symbiodinium pilosum | reverse complement strand
TGTAGGGTTTAGGGTTCAGGGTTTAGTGTTTAGGGTTTAGGTGTAGGGTTTAGGGTTTAGGGTTTGAGGTGTTGGATTTAGGTGTAGGGTTTAAGGTTTAGGGCTTAGGGGGGGGCTAGATATGAGCTGTAGTCTAAACTCCTTAGATGGAGTTATATGCAGGGATATGTACGGGAGTATTATAGGGCTTATTAAGGGGGATACTAGGAGTTTAGAGTATAGCTCATATGAGCTACTGTCATACAATACAGGGGCCCTGATTACCACCAAAATGGAGAATTAATTGGCAAAAATGGGAAATTGAACTGGCATCATATGGGTTTATACGGCTTAGATCGAGCTACTGTCAGTATTAGCCTTACTACAGGGCCCTTCACAGTGGACGTAGGGGTCCCACTGTTAATTAGTTGAAGAACGGGTCATATTTTACCGTGGTGTTTCGTCCACTTTTGGACGTTTTCGGCGGAGCTTTGAGTGTATCTGAACAATATGAAGTTGGCCTTTTTGATTTGGAGTGTGACTTGAAAGGGTTTTTACGCTCGCCATCTCATGCTGTGTTCGGAGTAGTTGAGGCCGATTGCTTCTCAGAGAATGCCATCATCAGAGTTTCCGACATTCGTACAACAAGTCGAAGAATCTTCCCTAAACCCTCAACGATCATAGACATGCCCAGGCCGTGTGGCCATGACGCAGACAAAGACAATTCAATTATCAAGAAAGTGACGAGGGCTTCCGATCACCGGAGCATCCATGCCCAGACCATAATAACGTTGGTGTTCCAAGAGCATACGGCCACCTGAGCATCCATGCCCCAACCATAATAACGTTCGTGCCACGTGCTTTCATGCGAGAAGTCACGCAAACCGTTTAAAAAACTATGTAAACCAAAGGTGTTTCGAGCTCTTGAAAAAGACAATTTTCCGGCCAGATGGAGCGTGATGTGCCTGAAACGCGGTCAGGCGTGTGTGAAAAGAGAACCACGGCATCAATGCAAAGTGCCCTAAACACCGTGGTAAAGTAAGGCCAAGGCACCGTGTAGTTTAGTACCCTAGGGGTCCAAGGACACAAATAATGGGGTTTATGATAATATTAATGGTCTTTGGGCCCTGGAACCCTATTATTTGGGTCCCTGGACCCTTAGGGGTATTTGCACTGATATAGTGCCTAGTAACGAACCCATGTCAATTAATTTTCTGGGCAGCTATTGACTGTAGGTCATGTAGGTTATATGGTGAAGGGTTACGGGAGAATTAGAGTTGCACCTAGGGGGGCGGGGCTCAACAATAAGGATTATACAATGTAAGTGTCTATATTGGGGGTCATTCTTTCAAACTACCGCGTAGGGATATACGAGTGGTATATAGGGGTTGCCCTTGCAGGATGTTACAAGGTTTTTTCACAGGGTTGAAGGTGGATAAATAGGGATACATAAGGATTCTTATGTCTTAGGGCTTCTAAAAAAGGGAGGGCCTCCTGGGGTTCAGTCTCAAGGGTTTCTGATGTAGTATTGATCCTACATTTATTTTTCAGGTTTTGCTGGGCTTTCCGGTGATAAGGCCTTCAACTTAGCAGCTATGAAGCCTTGAGCTAGAACAACTAGCAAAAGCCTTCAACCCTAAACCCTGGATGTGGAAATCCTACCCCCATTTAGGTATATAACTTATCTCCCAATACGTTCCTATGTCCACACAGCTTGGATGCATGACAAGAAAGTTGACGTTGAAGAGATTTTCATCCAGACTCATCCCATGAAGCCTTCGGCCTTCGGCTTGTATAGGGATCAGGGAACATAAAATGGAAACTACTATAGTATATAAGGTTACATAAGGGTTATATAGGGATAATGGAACATAACATGGAAACTACTATAGTATATAAGGTTACATAAGGGTTATATAGGGATAATGGAAAACAAAGTGGAAACTACTGTGGTATAGGGAGGTGCGTCTACAGAGACGGTGATGGTCTGGATCAGCACATCCCTTGGACGGCCCATCTCCTTCTTGGTGCGCTTCGCTGAGTAAGCTGAGGTGTTGAACATCAAAAGCTTCATCGCTCCCGGCCCTGAGTGTGCTAGGCTGCCCCAGACCCCTGGGAGGATCTAAAAAATAGATCCCCTAAGTAGACCTTACATAATCTTCCATATGCTTCCAGGGGATCTAATTTTTAGATCCTTGTGGGGGTCTGGGACATTACATCTTGGATCTGTTTGGTGCGGTGTCAGCCATGGCACCTGAGGACACCTTGGGGCTACTGAGCCTTCACTGTCAGCAGCTGCTGATGATGCAACCCTAGAAGCCCAGGTACCCATATAGTAGGTTCTTAGGTTATAGATAGTATAAGTTTATATAGCGACCCAAGGACAGGAACCCAATATATAGGTAACTGGGCTTCTAGGGCAAGATCGAACTAGTCAGACGTCTGTGAGGCTTAGCCTATCAGACGCCCAAGTCCAGGTTGCAGTCTCTTCAGGGAATACCTAAACCCCATAAGTATGCAAAATAATAGCCTCACACCCATAGTAAGAGGCAGCCACGGTTTTTGTTGCACACTTTTTGGGGTCTGGGTAGGGGAGATGGAGGGCTCTTGAGATTCTGCAGTTTGCCACAAACAAGTTTTGTTGCTTGTTTGCAGACCCTAGCCTAGCATATATACTTAGTGGGTTGGCCATTAGGGTTCTATCTACAGAAGCCCCAAACCCTAAAGATTGTTAAGGTGACTGCAGGGCTTCCGGTCAACAGAAACCACACGCAAAAGCAAACTCCTCTGAATCCTAAGGGTCTAAGCCCCGGCAACCCTGAAGTCGAAAAGACCCCTGCTTCAAACCCTAAGCCATCTTCAACACCAAGCATTATCCTATACACCTCAAGCGTCTCTGAGGAGCAGGTCCCTTTATGACAAGCACGCCCTGGCATATCTGCTTTCCACAAAGCTAGGCGGGGCTATGCGGTTTTGTCTGTTCAGTCTGCTAGTCACCTCACCGCAAAAGGCACCCGCCACACACCTCACAGTAAATTGTCCCTGTATTAAACTAGTATCATTATCTCACTGGTGGTCAGTAGGGAATAAGGGAGTCTGTTACATTCGGATTATGTAGGGAATGTACTGAGTATACTCCCTTTATTCGCTACTAACCACCAGTAAGTCATGCGGTAGCTGATCATGGGGGGAAGCTCAAACCATGTCTGGGTATCTGGTGTATCATGTAAGGGTATTGGATTACGGTGTCTGGTATATTCTTTAATGGTTTAGGGTGTTTGTTTTCTTGATCGTTCCGCAAAGTGTTGGCGGTAATTCAGGGGGCTCCTAGTTCTTCCTGACTCTATATTATCGAAGTGTATCGAGGTTGCCCCTACAGAATCCTTAAATGGGACTCCCTCTTAATCCTCTGATATTGCCCATAGATATCCCCAAATTCTACCAGATGCCTCTTTTCTTGATGAATCTCACATGCCTGGGAATCATGGAAAAATGGTCAGGGTAGGTTTCCTTCATCAGTAGTTACTAACATGATATGACAATGTTAAGTGTTCCCTAGAAGAGAACGTCTGTATATGTGTTCGTATATCCCTGCACCCTAGACCATCAGCCGTGTATATGTATATATGTGATGGGCCAATAGGCGGGAGGATGTTCAATGTCAGGGGGATGCGATTAGATCTCATGTCCGACGCGTCGGTATATTTGTCAACTTCCCCTCGACTTAGGATTGAGAATGACAGGTTAGGGTTGAGGGTTTAGGGGTTAGGGGTTTCGGGTTTAGTGTTGAGGGCTTAGGGCCTGCTTTGGGGTTTAGAGCTGATGTGACGGTTCAGGAAACCCTCCACCTCTAAGGACATGCCAGCCCCTGAACAAGGCTTACTGCGGAGTACAACAGTAAGTATGCTGTAAAGGGCTTCAAAGTAGATCATGTTCCCGCAATTATGCTTTGCTCTCTGTTCTATTCTGTCCGACTTTGCTGGTGCTTCAGGCCATAATCCCCTAAAGTCGTAGTCCTGATATCAAATAAGCCACCCAACCCCCTGAAAGCAACGCCAGCAAGGCGTTGTACTCTCGGTACCGAAATTGCGCACGCTTCGGAATGGCATTTTGTTGATGAGGGAACCCTAAACCCTGAACCCTACAAACCCTAAACCTTGACAAATAATAAACCCTAAGCTGCGTGAGTTTTTTCAGGGCCAAGGGTTCCTTCTCCATTGTTCTCAACTAGAAGCCCACCTAGAGGGTCCAGCCCGAATAAGGTTTCACGGTTTTTAGCCTTGGAGTTGTGGCTGCTTAGAGGTTAGTGGTCCAAAATCCATTTCTGAACCCCTAAACCTTAACCCCACAAACCCTGAGCCTGAAATTTTGTTTCGTCACATAACTCCCAGACGCTTGTATTCGTCTGACTGGATGGGGCAGATGATCTTGTTGATAATAAATCCTGCGTGACTTTACTATTATAGTACAATCATTCCCAAGGTATAAGATATTTCGGGTCATGGTTGATGTTTAGACTTTAGATATCCACTGTCTCTAGTTGTTTGTCAGCATGATCCCTGCAGCAACCTGCACCGGGACCCCTGCTATCCCCGTGGACGCTCAGATACATGAAAGGTGCATGTTCCAGCTCCTGAGTGCAATTTAATGGGAACCCCCTAGACCTCAAACCCTAAATCCTAAACCTCAAACTCAAACCCTAAGCCCTAGACCTGAATCCTTCCATTCTGGAGCAGGCTCCTTGGACAATGCCTTCTCCTACTTGAATTGCAGCTTGCAGAAACTCCTAGGCATCTTTTGGGTTTAGGATTTAGGGCTTAGGGTTTAGGGTCTAGGGCTTGCAAATTAAAACCAGGCTCAAGATTAAGTTAAGGCCCTAAACCCTAACCCCCAAAACCCTAAATCATCTAGCATTCAAGCTATGAACTTTGGGGGGTCCTGGCTGAGTACTGGTTTAAACTGTTAAGGCTCAGTTGGCAAAAGGTTTTGAGTAGGGTTTAGGGGTTTAGGGTTGGGGGTTTAGGGTTTGGGGTTTAGGATTGAAACCTTTCCCAGGGGTTCCAAGTACCCAATAATTCAGGACTTGGGTTTTGGGTTGTAGTAACTATGGTACAGGTGTTGGGCAGGTGTATGATAATTAGGTACTTGGACCCCTAGGGCTTGGCTTAGGCTTTAGGAGAGTGAATGTTATTGATCAGTATGTGATGATCAACCCTAAACCCTAAACCCTAAACATCTCAGATTCCACTCTGAGACTTTCAGCCTAGGTGAGGCTCCCCGGGGGGATTCTATTGGGATGAAAAAAAGGATATAGGGGTTTCCCAAAATTTGGGGTACCCTTTTTTGGGGGTCCCTATAATAAGGATTATAGTATTTTGGGGTCTATATTGGGGTCCCCTTATTTTGGGAAACTACCATATATTGGGATTATATCGGGGTTATGTAGGGATAATGGAAAAGAAAATGGAAACTTCTACGGGGAGACTTATACATTGAGGTAAAGCGAATCTCCACGGCCAGTGCGGGGTTCAGGGCACTTGGGCAGGATGACCAACATCAAGCATTGATCCTCCTCGCTTCAAGTCTGCGCCAGCGAAAGGGGGAACGTCTTGTTTCGTGAGAGCTTCTCAGCTCAACCCCCACGTGAGTTTGCAGGAGATCCTTCTACAGAGTCCCTCAAAACCTTGCATCCGAAGGATCAGGACAGCATGAATCTTGGAAAACTGTACTTCTCCATCCTGCTTAGATCCCAGGGAGCATCAACTGTGCCCTCAAGCACGCCCCTGCACGAGCTTCCCGTGAGCATGAACAGGTCTCGTGCAGTAAAACCTGGCTGGGCGGCTGATGCATGCTGCTCGCCAAGGTGCAGGAAGCATCACATGCATCCTATGCATTCCGCCTGAACGAGGTCACGGTCTTCATGATGAGCATGATGCATCTGCAAAGCAACTGCGCTTGGTGGTATCGCTTCAGCGCCCTTACGTCTCTGTTGTCAGCGGGACGCCGCGCCTCACAACACAAACTGGCACGTACAAGTTATTGGTTTTGCGTTCTCTTCCTGCGTGCGGTTTCTCGCGAGAGTTGATGTTCCTTTGCATTCTTTCGCTGGCTGCTTGCAGAATGGAGGGCTTCGACAGCTTCTAAGCTGAAAGTTCGAGGGTACTGAAAACGGTTCACAGCTTTCGTACGTCGGCAAGATCGTCTGTGCGATCCCGCGATGCATGGTTACGTACGGTTTATCACTGAGGAGAGGAACTCCCTCCTGAGCATGGACTCTACTGTAGCTGTAGCTGCCATGACCATGACGTAAACATCACATCTCCAAACACGCCAAATCCCAAACCCCTAACCCAAAGGGTCCAAGTGCTTAATCATCATATACTTGCCCAAAGCCTGTGCAAAAATGACCATTACCTAAAACCCAAGTCCTTGGTTATTGAGTACTTGGACCCTCTGGGCAGGCCTAAATCCTAAGCCCCAAACCCCAGACCCTTAACCCCACATCCATGTAGCCGAAAGGGTAATGGCCTCTGTCGGGCCGCTTTACCAGTTCAACCCTAAACCCTATAAAGGGGGTTATATTATGGGGGACTATTATAGGGGTTATTCAGGGGACTACTAGGACCCTAAACCCTGAACCCTAGGAGCTTAGACTATAGCTCACATGTTACTTTGGGAAAGGGAAAGGCACAACCCACAACCGGTCCTCGCACCCTGAGGCCAGAAGCCTTGCAATCTACAAGGGCTATAGTCTAAACTCCTTAAAAGGGGGACTAGGGATTATATAGGGGACTACTATAGGGGTTATTAAGGGGGATACTAGGAGTTTAGACAATGGCTCATATTGAGAAATGGGGGTTAAGGATTTTTAGTATATAGGGTTTATGGTTTAGCGTCTAGGATTTGGGACTTAGGGTTTAGGGCAACGGGGTTTACAGGGATTAGGGTTTGTAGAGTTTACGGTGTAAGGGTTTAGAGTGTTGGGTTGATGGATTAGGCTCCATGTGTCTCCGGAAAATTCCCAGTAAACATCATGCGGCAGCTTGTGCACTCAATGATTTTAGGGTTTAGGATTTGGGGTTTAGGGTTGAGGGTTTAGTGTTTGGGGTTTGAGTACGGCCCATTGTAGTACTAGAGGTGTCGGGGAAGTATTACAGTATTGTGTACTTGGGCCCTTAGAGCTCGCCTGCCTGCAACCCTTCCAAAGTCTGTTTCAAGACATGCTCCAAAACTCCAACAAGCAAACCAGTTTAATGATTGCACATGCCACAACCTGAATGATAAGTGGAACGCCTACACCCTAAATTCTAACATCCAAGGAGCTCTCCACCGGCCCTGACGGTATCCCGTCTCCCCGCCATAACTGGATGTTTCAAATGGGTCCTAGGTCCATCTTCGCTGTGGGGCAACTTTGGCCCACAACCCTAAACCCCAAGCTCAAAATCTCTACCCTGAATCCAAAATGCCCTGCCCTAAACCCTCACATCTAAACCACTGTAAAAACTAAAACCCTCAACCCAAGATCAACCGCACACCCTCAACATTAAATCCTAGCTCCGAAATCCTAAGCCCTGAGCCCAAAAACCTTTATACCTTGAACCCAAACACCCACACCCTAAGCCCCAGATTTTATGAACCGCCAACTGTCGAAGACCGAAATGCCAATAGGATGCCCTCATCATCTGCAACCCTAAACCCTAAATCCTTTCAAGCTAGACCCTAAACCGCATTCAGGGTAAAACATATGTGTACAAATCACTGGGGTCTCACCGCAGAGCCCTACCTCCAGCGTTGGCAGAACCTTGCCGGGGGGTTCGCGAGGTTCGTGGGTGTTCGCACAGCCTTGCGGGGTGTGTAGAACCCTCTAAAATTAGTAGAATCCGTTCGCAGAACCCTGTTAGAGGGTTCATCGGCTAGCTTCGGTTTAGGGTTTAGGGTTTAGGGCCTTCATTGGCTGCGACAAACTTCGGCTTACCCTAGGGGCCGTACTCACCTAGAGGCGTACACATACAATTCTCCTCCACCAATACCCGTATACCTAATACCCTAAACACTTATACCCTGACCCTCAAACATGCCTCAGACCCCGATCGGAATGATAAGCACCCAGCTGCTAGACGATAAGCCCTAAATCTAAATGCTAACCGCTACAAGCCCTAAATCCCCAAACCCTAAGCCTTACATCCTGAATCCTTAAACTCTAAACCCTACGTCCCTAAATCCCTAGACCCTAAGCCATGAACCCTAAATCCTTAAATCCCAAGCCCTCAATCCCTAAATCCCTACATCCTTAAACCCTAAACCCTACATCCTTAAGCCCTAAATTTAAATCCTTAAGCCTGCAACCCTAAGCCCTAGAGCCCAAAACCTCTAAATCCCAAATCCCTGAACCCTAAATCTATAACCCTAAACCCTAAATCCTAAATCCTAAACCCCTAATCCCTAGGCTTTGGCTCCGATCACTTCGTGAAAGTCACTTGGGAGACAGCGCTGCTGGTACTTCACATAGAGGTCTCCATGCGGTTTAGGGCTTAGGGTTTAGGTTTAGGGTCTAGGGGTTTAGGGTTTAGGGGTTTAGGGTTTAGGGTTTGGAGTTTAGGGCTTAGGGTTTAGGTTTAGAGTCTGGGGTTTACGTTTCTAGAGCTTACGGTTGGTAGGCCCAGAGGGTCCAGGTGGTTAATCGGTGGATACCTTAGAGGGTTTTAGTGGTAAGATATGAGTATGAACGCTTAGTAAGATATGTACGCTGTTGAAGGATTTTTGGTAAGTTTGTTAGAGGCCTAAATCCCAAACCTTAAACCCTGGACTGTCAAGCGTGTAAAAACAGGGGTGTTGACTAAGCACGTTTTCCCTTTGGGGTCCTAAGTTCTTCACTCAAAAGGTGGACCTTGTTAGTCATGAGGTCCTGTACATGGTTTAGCTCTTCCACAAGGGTCGAAGTACCTAATAAACATATACCTGCCCAAAACCTGCACTATAATTACTATCACCCAAAACCCAAGTCCCCAATTATTTGGCTCTTGGATCTAAACCCTAAACCATGTATATCCCTTGTATAGCTCTACATACCCTTATGGGGTACTTGGACCCTCTGGTTTCTTTTGGGCTGGAAGGACCCGTTTGTGGGCCTGAATAATTTCAAGGTTTTAGGGGTTTAGGGTTTGGTATATGCTTTACTGTAGTTACATACAGGCTCCCAAACAAAAAACCAATTGGTAGGTATTCACAGGGCGGGCCCCTTAGTTACACAGCTATAGCCGTAAGTTTCAGAACTACAACTTAGAGGATGTATAAGCATGCTGCTTCGGATGTTATAGAAACCCACTTATAACCCAGCTTCTAAACGGCCTCTCCTTGCAGGCTTCTACTGTGGATCTTGGGGTTTAGCGCTTCTGGTTCCCCTGGAGATTCGGGCCGGGTTCCCATGTAAATGCTTTGGTTATACGGTGGATGGAGGAAATCTTGCGCCACTTAGGAACCACAGAATACTGCAGTTGTTGGGGTATAGGCTGCAAATATTAATGGAGGTGGTGCAGCATTTCCTCCATGCACAGTAGCTTCCCTAGCAATGCCCAGCACGCAACATCGAGCTTTTGTCGTGAGGTTAGTCCAGATGGCAGCAGCATCCTCAACTTAACTTATCCCCCACGAGAAGTTTGTTGCGCAATTCCGCGTGTACCTGTGTTTGTTGGCGTGCTTCCTTTGTTTAGATGATTGGCGCATGCGCTGCCAGTCTGCATGCGCACCTTTACGTGCCAACGCACACATACCCGTTTCCTCTTCATTGTCCGCTTGATTCTCCATTATCCCCAGTTGCTGAACCTTAATTGGTTGCGCATTACTTTTCATCTCATGTTCCATTCTTTTTAAGCTTCCTAGACTCCAAACCCTTACAAAGCCTACACCCTAAACCCGAAATCCTTAGAAACCGTACATCCTCAACCCTTAACCCTGACAAACCCCATGCCCTACACCCTAAACCTTCAGTCCTAACAAACTCTACACCCTCAACCCTAACAAGCCCGATACCCCAAACCTTAAACTCTTAGCCCCGGACCGGCAGGTGTTCAAGCTGACGGGGCTGAGCAAGCACCAGATTTTTCGCGACATGGGCGAAGGCAGAGCCCGCATCATGGCAGTCCTCAACTGCCTCAGGATTTGGATTTGGGGTTTTGAAGAATCCAAAGCCCTTCGCAGGTTAGGGTGTTAGGGTTTAGGGTATTTGTGGACCCCAAGCATCCAATGATGAAACAAGTTGAGCTGTCTAGTATTAGTACAAGGGGAAGGCGAAAGCGTTGTACGAGTCAAAGAAGCCAAAGAGATAGGAACATTCAAGAACATGTGTCATTATCGAGTACACGGAGCCTCGAGAACTCTGTTGGAGAGTGGTTTCCCGTAAGGGTCCAAGGACCCAAATAATAGGGTTTTAGCGCCCAAATACCATCCAGGTTACAGTATTTGGGCGCTAAAACCCTATCATTTTGGTCCTTGGACCTTTCGGGTTCCTTTTTCCATGGAGAGCGACGCTCCTCATGACAGCTGCATTGCAGCTCAATATCTGGGATGCAGCATCTTACGAACTACATAGGGATAATGGAAAGGAAAATGGAAACTACGGTAGTATAAAGGGGCTACGTAGGGATAATGGAAAAGAAAATGGAAACTACTCTAGTATATACCTCACCCTTGGAGGGTGTCCGCTATGCGGGTACAGCGATGTGAATCTACCGTTTGACCCCAAGCCTATGAAAGGCAATTGCAACCTGTCCAGATGATTCGCAGCGACTATTGTAGGCTGTTTTTTTTGTGGCATTTGACAGCGTCCCCATCTCTATCGTCTAGCTGGATTCTACAACTTAAGTCTCAATGGGCGTGGTCTTGCAGCATGCATCCTACAACTTCGGCGTGCACCTGGATGGATCTGAATGTCATCCTCCGGCGCAAGTCTTCAGCAAGATAAATCTCCACTGGACCAAAGTCCTTGAATTATGCTTTCACACCTGTAGCATATTACAATCCCATAAGGAACACGAATTATAGCTTTTGAAATGCCCTAAACCCTTTAACTAAATCCTTTAAACCCTAAACCCTTTAAACCCTTTAAACCCTAAAGCCCTACAACCCCAAGCCCTTTGCCAGGCAGCGACAGGGTTACCAAAGAACTCTGGGACAGATACTTTGCCGGCATCGACATTGAGGCGCATACCGTTCATGCAGGAGGGTTTAGGGGTTTTAGGGGTTTGGGGGGTTTAGGGTGTAGGGTTTATGGTTTAGGGTAGTTTTCTTAACCCTAAGGGCCCCTTACAAGAATCAGATATTTTGGGGTCCTTGTGAATAATGGTAATCAGAAATCCTTATTCAGGGTTTGTGCAAGTATATATGATAATGAGTGGGTAATGGTCTTAGTCCGAATATAAAACACCCCCTTCCCTAATATCTCATACTACCCACAGGAGGCATGAGACTTTTGAGGGACAGCCACATGGTAGAGGTATCTAGGCTTCCAAGGTACCCTGAACCCCAAAACCCTATGGGGTTTAGGGTTCGTGGTCCCTAGCAGCTTCCTGGTTTCTTTCTATGGGCGCCTGATTGGGCTTCTTGGTGTATCACCAGGTACAAAGTCAGTTTAAGGGTTCATACTAGGGGCCCACGGCTCCTACATTAGGGTTTAAAAGCTTGAGCTGGTTGCACACTAGGATGCAATGAAACATAGATTAATGTATGTATGTATATATATATACTTATGTATGTCTTATTTGGATTGAATATACAAATAAAAGCAGTCAACGCATTCTCGCCTTTCGACCTTGACAACATGCTTGCAAAGCTAGTCGCCTGCTTATCCTTCGTTGCCAGTTGTGTAAACAGCAGACTAGGAATCTGTGGTACGCCATCCGCCTATACAATCATAACTACCGCCAGTATAGTACCACTCTCATTGGCGGAATACTTATTAGTTTGGACACCCTAAACCCTACACCCTGCAGGGTAGGTGTACTAGGGGGAAGGGGATTTGAATAGGCAGCTGTGCTCTTAAACATGTCGAGATAACGCCAGGTTGACATCTGCCTGAAGGCACTCAAGCTTGGTGGAAACTTGGGCCGCTAAAGTTGGTTCTACATACGCGACTAAAACCTGATAGCTATTGGATATAGGGATAATGGAAGAGAAAATGGAAACTACTATAGTATATAGGGGTTATAAAGGGAATCTCTAGGGTTATATAGGAATATAGGTCCTATAGGGTTTCGGGGTCGGAGCACGGGTTACTCCCATTTATGTGTACCCCCCTCCGCATGTGAGATGAAGTTCAACAAAGATGACTCATGAGCATTATACGCGTCTTTCAACTGGACAAGGGCTACATGGGGTTCTATGTTGGTTCGGGGCAGGGTACAAACTAGAATCTAGGGCGCTCTGGGACTCGAAGTTTGGGTGGGGCTTGTAGCGTTAGGGCTTGAGGTGCTGCAACTCTCCGCAAGTGAAGTCCAAAGGTATCTTTCCTCCCCGGGACTTAGCTTGGACCTTAGACCCTTAACCCTTTGGGATTCCCCTATATTCCCCTTATAGGTACCTAAGGGTTAACCTTAGTAGGGGTCCTAAGTGCCACGTAGTTTCAACAGTACTGCCACCAATTCAAGTTGATGTGCTCCTAGACAGGTCTGGAGCCTAAACCCTAAAGCCTAAACCTTAAACCCTAACCCCTAAACCTTCAATCCTAAACCCTAAACCTTCTCTGATATTGAGTTGATCCCCTGGCCTCCGGGAACAACCTATAGTAGTTTCCATTATCTTTTCATGTAACCCAATATATTCCCTATAAAACCCCAGTATACTATAGTAGTTTCCACTTTCTTTTCCATTATCCTCATATCCAACAGCTAGTAGTTTTTGTCAGGTGTAGAATCCCCGGCCTAATCGATTCCAAAGCTCTTAGGTTAGAGGTTTGGGGTCATCTAGGGTCTGTAGTTTCATGTTTGGGGTTTAGGGTTCATGGTTTGGGTTTTCAGGGCTTAGGGTTTCAGAGTTTGGGGGTTTCACGGTAAAGGGTTTGGGGTTTAGGGTTCAGGATCAAGGGGTAACGTGAAAGCAATTCACAAGAAATATTCGACCTGCACTGAGTAAGCGACACAACGTACTTGACCTCTTCTTCTAAATCTCCAACAAATTCTGTGTGCCTTCTGCAGCCTCCGTACACATCTCCGCGCATACCTCAACATCCACTAGACTAGAGCGGCTCGGCGGTGGTAAAAACCCACACAGGGTCAGAATCGCCAACATGGAGCTTGTCTAGGTCAACGGTTTTAAGTATGAGCCACTAATATGGGCCCTTAGGCCTTTTTAGGGACCCTTAAGGGTACACATAGATTATATAGTAGGTATATAAGGATCCCAGGCTTAAGGGCCCATACTAAGGGCCCATGGTTTCAACCTTAGACTAGGGATCCATTCCATTCATTCCCTAAGGAGCACCTGGAACCTCCAGGAGTCCAAGCGTCCGAGCCCCTCTTCTGCCCAAACCTTGAACTCTATATAGTCCCGCTTAAGTAGATAGAATACAGCTTTGGGTATATTATAATAAGATCCCCATATCCCATATTCTCTCAACTTAAGGGGGACTGTAAAACCTAAACCCTAAACCCTATACACCAAGAACCTGTTAAGTTATACAGTCCTTGGGTTCTTGAGTAACTTGGAGCCTTAGGATTGACCCCACAAACCCTGATCCCAAAACCTTAGCTCTTAAAAACTGGGTACCCCAGTGGTACCCTTTTGCCCTCTTGATTTTGGTGTCTCCTTATTAGAATACTGAATATTAGGGCACCCTTACTATGAAAGGATTACTGGAAAACCTAGAAAAACTATAGTCCTGAGACCCTGGATCCTGAGAGTAAGATGTAGCTCTTTAACCCGAAGCCCGAGATGGAATGCTTTAATTGCAAACTCTACGGGTATGATTCGGTATGATGCAAGCTTTTAAACCCTAAGCCCTGGGGGAACACTGAGGCGACGAGATCCTTCACATCCGGCCCATCGACTCCAATCGCTCTGCGCCATTGCCCGAAGTCATCACTGACGCTCGACCTGGGTGGAGTTTAGGATGCAGCGTTTGAAATCGAGGGTGTAGCCTTTCGGGTTTAGGGGTAGTGGGCTTGGGTGATTTAGGTTTCACTGTGCGGCTCAGAGTTCTGAGTGTTGATTGTGGTAACACGTTCGCATGACGACGCTAAAGCTGTGGAGGCGGTACACGGACACAAGAATGCACGAGTTTAGCTAGCCGCAGCTGCAGCTCACTTGAGCAATTAAGTTACCCCCACCCACCCCAAGGTCTTGAGTTTTGGGTTCAGGGCTTAGGAATTTCCACCGCAACCTGTTCCAGACGAAAGCAGGGACTACAGTTGAACCCACCCCCGAGTTCCCGGGAATGCTAGTTCACGCACTCCAATGAGGATGCAGTCGGTCCATGTAATCACCAACTCGGGTTTAATTAGTGTCAGAGTTTTGGGTTTAGGGTTGGTGTTCCGCTGCTTGCCACAGGGACAGCAAGCAGGAGTCACTTTGCTCGAGGGGTTTCCCTTTACTTTCCCTGTATAATCCCTTTAATGATCCCAAAAGCCCCTCCACCACTATCCCTTCAGCACCAGTAAGCCCTAAACCTTAAACCCTAAGAAGCTTCCATTCTCTTCTCTCCTTCCTGAACCTGAAGCCTAAGTAGTTTCCATTCCCTCGTCCATTCCTAAACCTTAAAGCCACCCTAAATCTCTAGACCTTAAACCCTTCAAATGCGAAACCCTAAGCCCTAAACCCTATAAATCCTAGACCCTAAATCCTGAATGCTATAAATCCTAAGCCCTAAATCTTGAGCCCTAAGCCCTATAAATCCTAGACCCAAAAACCTAAACGCTCCAAATCCCAAGCCCTAAATCTTAAGCCCAAAATTCTATAAATCCTAAACCCTAAACCC
>CAJNIZ010010225.1:42896-72862 GCA_905231905.1 Symbiodinium pilosum | reverse complement strand
GGTCCGCGTCGTAGGGGTTTCACGGTTTTGGGGTTTAGGGTCTGAGGGTTTAGGGTTTAGGGTTTGGGAGTTTTAGGGTTTAGGGTTTAGGGTTAGGGGTTTTGGGGTTGAGGGGTTTGGGGCTTAGGGTTTAGGCTTTGGGAGTTTTAGGGTTTAGGGTTTTTAGGGTGTAGAAGTTAGGGTTTCAGGGTTGTAGGGGTGTATGGGGAGATATAAGGTGTATATGAATCTGGGGGAATACAGGGATTATAGCGGACATGCAGAGATATGTAGAGCGTAGATGGGTCATGTTAGGGCGGGTGAGAGCAGACGTCCTAAACCAAAAGCCCTGAGCTCATCCAAACCCCTATATTATCCTTATGTAACCTTATAATTATATACCTCCATGTACCCACCCCTACATGTTCTTAATAAAGCCCCCCAACACGATTGTCCCACATTTGGGTGGAAGGTCAGGTACCTTGCACTTCGAGGGTGCTTGAGAAGGGGCCCATATGGCTCTGTTGTCGATGGTCGGCTCTTGGGTTTAGGGCTTATCTTTGGGAATTGAGGATTTCGTGTCAGAGTTTATGATTCAGGGTTTAGGGTCTAGATATTCGTTGGGTTTAGGTCCCGCAAAATGGACTGACTAAGCAGAACGAGAAGTTTGTGCTTTCATGGGAGCCTGCTTGGACTATTTCTTTGTTTTCTCCCGGTAGTATCGATTGGCTTTCGTTGGAATGGGCGCAGGCTATTCGACCGCGACAGACAAATACCGTGCTGGTTTGCGAGGAATCGTGAATCCGCAAATCAAAGACAAACTTCATGACATGGACAAGACAAGGTCTTCGAGCAAGGAAAGCCCAAGAAAGACTTTCATGGCGAGGTGGTGTACGAGCTTACTCCGGAGGGAGTGCCGGTCGTGCTCAAGAACCCCCGATGGCGGAGCATATTAATGCAGGGGACGGTTGACCACATCGTTGGTCAAATGCTGCTTAAGAAGCACCACAATGCCGTCATTGAGACAATTGGGCTCCCAAAGAGATGAACCCATTCCTCCTCAGTCCTCAGTACCCATTCTCCAAACATTTATTTCAAATATAGTGCACTTGCTTTGTAGGAGGAATCATTTTTGGGTCCGCGTTTTGTTGAGGGAATGAATTGCAACGCGAAACCCTAACTAGGCCCTAAACACCCTAAACCCGTCACCCTTAACTCTAAGCCCTTTACCCTAAACCCCTAACCCTTAACCCTATAAACCCTTAACCCTAAACCCCTAACCCTGAACCCCAAACCCCTAACCCTGAACCCTTAACCCTATAAACCCTTAACCCTATAAACCCTTAACCCTTAACCCCTGACCCCTGAACCCTAAACCCTTAACCCTATAAACCCTATAAACCCTTGACCCAACCCTAAACCATGTAGGTGCTCGACATTGCTGGATGGCCCAAGAGGCGCTTCTACGCTACTGGGCTAGAAATTTAAATATTTGCTGCCCCCTCTCCCACCCCAAACTAGCATGGAAACCTACGCCCTAAACCCTAAACACCCCATAGAACCCTTTTAAAGGATAGTTGTTTATGTCGAGGCCCTTTTCAGGTTTGCTGCTAGTGTGGGGGAGGTTAGCATTCTGTAGTTGGGCTTGAAAAATGACCCAAAAACCTACACCCTATATTATATAAATCCCCTATATAACCACCTTGAAGGAGTTTAGACTATAGCTCGCATAGGGTCTTTTAGGGCTACACCCTATCTTATACAATCCCCTGTATAACCACCTTAAAAGGGTTTAGACTATAGCTCACATAGGGTCTCTTAGGGCTACACCCTATCTTATATAATCCCCTATATAACCACCTTAAACTAGTTTAGACTATAGCTCACATAGGGTCTTTTGGGGTTTAGGCTATAAATGGGGGCAGGGCTAGAGGCCGACGGCTTCAAGCGGCAGGTGCTCGGGAAGTGGATGCCGATAAGTAATACCTATAGACCGCCTCCCCAATTAGTACATGCATTCCTTCCCCTAAGGGTCCAAGTACCTAATAATCATATACTTACCCAAAACCTGTACTATAATTCCTATTACCCAAAACCCAAGTACCTAAATATTGGGTACAATGGACCCTCAGGGTTCTGTACTCCTCCTTAGGGGCCAGTACTTCCTGTTTAGGGCTTAGGGTTGAGCATCTGGTTTCGGTCTTGGGCTGAAGAACGCAGGGTGCAAGGGCTCAGGATGCATTGGTGCCGATCAGTAGTTTTTCACTGGGTCCCCAAAAGATATACAGAACGGCTAGTTGACCTCCTTGACAGTGTCCGTACAAAATGGATATGGGTGTAGGGCCATGTCCTTCTTCCGAAAAGGCCAAGAGGGTTTGGATGCCTTGCAAAGGTGGCCACGCCTGAAGTGCAACAGTTCCAGCTTCAGGGTTTAGGATTTAGGCGGATTCCTGAAGCAAGGTCAGTACAGGTCAGAGCCTAAACCTTATGACTTGTGCGGGCACAATGTCATGAATTTGGCGGTGTGCAAGCCCTTGTATCCCAAACTCATCCAAAATCTTTGAACCCAACATATCGAGGCTTGAGGGTAATTCCCAGCAGGGGTCAGCTCTGCGCCTCTCTGAGCAGCAGGCTTCTTGAGCAGTTAACCCTCAACACAAAGCAGCTTCCTATACTTATGCATTAGGAGGACCCCCCACCCTGCCCTAAGAAAACCTCATTATCCATAAGAGTCACTAGTACCGGGTGGGGGGTCCACCTAACTTATGCATGTCTTATCTTGAGGCAGCATTCGGATAAAGCAACGCCTCACCGCTCAGCCCGACAAGCTTTAATCTGAAGCCTCATTAGATATCAGGGTCCAAACTCTACCCACATGAAGGGTAAAGGGCTTTGGGTTAAGGGTGTAGGGTTGGGGTGTAAGGTTTAAGGTTTGCTGCGGTCAGTCCATGAGCTAAGCCCAGACCCTTTAAATCTAAGGTCTGAACCATGGTCCCGTAGTTAGAGGTAAGGGTTTAGAGGTTAGGGTTCAGGGTTTAGGGGTTAGGGTTTAGGGTTTAGGGGTTAGGGTTTAGGGTGCAAAGTTTAGGACCCCGATCTGCTTGATGGGTCCTAGATATAGGTTTTTAAATTGGGTCTGTCGGCGTGGATGGGCTGTGTAACAGGTATATGATGAGCTTTAAATTCAGGGCCGATAGTAGGGGCCCATCGTTCCCACAGTTGACGGAATCTTGCCTAAACCCTAAAACCCTAAGCACAGTTGACGGAATCTTAAAGCTGCAAGGCCTTGGCCGCTCGAGGTTGAAGTCACGAGAGTAGCCTTTTGTTTCGGGATACTGTTGCCCCCAATACCACTATGGGCTATTAGGCCCTAAAATTCCCTACTAGGACCCTATTAAGGGTAGATTCGGGTACCCCTAAGGTCTAATAGCCCATAGTGGTACCTAAACCCTAAGCCGTAGTGTCCCCTTTTTAATATAGTGCCAAAGACGCGCTGCTAACAAGGAGATGCTCAAGCTCTCTGCTACCGACCCCAAGGAGCAGGACGCAAACCCTCCTTTTTTTCTGACTACTGAAAACCCATCTTGTAACAAAAGGCTGCTTATGTGGGCTTAGGACTCAAGAGTATCTGAAAAGAGAGGTTTCCTGAACCCATATAAGCTACTCTGTAACCTTAGATTTCATTTCATTGTTCATTTCCTGGTCCATTTGCTTTCCCTTTCTTGAAGGTTTCGAGGGGCTTAGGAACTTGATGCATCGACAGACTTTGTTGCTGTTCAGAAACGTACACTAAGTGACCATAAGATCGGGGTACCCTAAACCCTAAACCCTAAACCCTAGTATAGTTACTAACAGGCTAGAATTTGTCGTATAACTTAGCTTAAGTTCCTCAACTCCTTGGGACCTAGCTTGGACCGTAGACCCTTAACCCTTTGGAATTCCCTTGTATTCCTATTATAGGTACCTAAGGGCTAACCCTTAGTATGGGTCATAAGTGCCAGGTAGTTAACAGCAACCCAGTAGAACGAATCTTATGGTCACGCTTGGGAAAGGACATCCTAAGGGATCCCTTTTCAACGCCCAAGGTATGCGCCAATCCTTTTAGGGTTTAGGGCTTAGTGAGGGTTTAGAGTATGCTGGATAGAGATAATTACGCATTTTTATGCTTCTTGGGTGCAATAGGCACATACCAAGATGCTGTAGGAATTCCTCCCTTTTCTGCGTCAGCCCAGATCACGGCACTTCTAGAACATTCCCAGATAGGGAGACAAGCTCTGTCACTGATGCAGATGTCATATGCTTCATCCAACAGTGATGGTAAGTAAGAGTTATCCTCATGGTGATAGTAATAGTAGTGGTAGCAGCCATAGTCATAGTAGGATGACGAGTAAGGCTAAGAGTAGTAAGAATATTAAAGCAAAAAAACGTAAAGTGGAAACATACAGATAGCAACAGCCATAGTATTTCACATTATACACAATCTACAAGTGAGCGCGTCTGAGCATTACCCTTTGATGAAATTCTTAGCTTTGACCCGTCTGATTCATGTGTACTTCCCATATATCGTTGTTCAAAATAGTTGTCCTTACACGGCCATAGAACGTTTTGCCTCTTTGGTTGCCATCTCCTTCAAGGGAAGTGCATTCTAACCCTAACCCCCAAACTTCAAAACCCCAACGCCCTAAACGAATGGTCCCTTCCTTAGAAGGACCTTTCGAACAACCCCTCCCCCCATTTTAGGGTTTAGGGTACCCCGTCTCCAGTATTTAGGGATCAAAGCTAGAGAAGCTCAAGTTGAACGTAGGTGATCCGTGCCGGTTTTCAACGCAGATGTATGGCATCAAACGGAATCGGTTCTAGTATTTCGCACAGGAGGTATTTGACGTCAATCATGACCATGGCTCTGTAGTTAGGACCCCTCATTACGTCCTATTTCAGCTTCATTACTGTGAATCTATAGGCCCTAAGGGTCCAAGTACCAAATAACCATATACTTACCCAAAACCTGTACTAGAATTACTATTACCCAAAACCCAAGTATCTAAACATTGGTTACTTAGACCCTGAACCCTAAACCTAATCCTAAAAACCCTAAATACCCTAAACCTTATATACACCTTATATACGCCTCATAGATCCCCTTTAGAGCGACCTAATTATTTAGGGACTTGGACGCTCTGGGAGGGTTATCCTGGAGCCTTACATGGTGCCAACGGTCGTCTTCTCTGGCTCAGTCCCAAACGAAGAAAGGCCTTCGGGCCCCTTGCTTCTATGCTTCACATGACCCCCACCACCGGATGTAGGGCCAAAGTTCAGGCCCTAAGGCGATTCAGAAAAGTAGCCTGACACTATACATGGGTATCTCAAGAATCTCCAACCGCCCTCCAAGCAAAATCATTGCCGAAAGACATTAGAGGCCCTTCTTCTAGGAACCGCACCAAAGGAACTCCACGCACCTGCAAGAATATTAGCAAGACCATGGTGTGGCGATTCTAAGGGAAAGGATGCAAAAGGCTTGAGAACGCAGCTGCATGCTGTTACGGGGTTCAGATTTTATAGGGTTCCTGCGTTTGTCTTTAGGGTGTAAGGTTTAGGATACAGTCAAAATCGCAGGAATGCAACAGGAGGATTCTTGTCTAAGCGCCCTGGCTCACCCTAAAACCTGAACCCTAAACCTCGACCCTGAACCTAAACGCATATTTGTCGATCACCCCGCAGGGGGTCGCCATAGTTTATCCACAGCTTTCTGCCGCAGCCATGATCCAAAATGCGCTGAGTGCAGTGCTGGACGCTCGCCGCCTTTGAGCCTTCAGGGATTTGTTTGGTAGTTTCCCAAAATAGGGATTTGTTTGGTAGTTTCCCAAAATAGGGGGACCCCAATATAGACCCCAAAATACTAGAATCCTCATTATAGGGACCCCCAAAATGGTACCCCTAATTTTGTGAAACTACCACTTGGGGGTTAGCGGAGAATTTCCTGATGAGCAGGATGTCCGATTTTTGTCTTTCGGGTTCATTGACGGCCTGGTACTGTGTGAGGCAATCCCAGAGGGTCCAAGTACCCAATATTTAGATACTTGGGTTTTGTGTAATTGTAATTCTTGTACAAGTTTTGGGTAAGTCTATGATTATCAGGTACTTGGACCCTTAGGGCCTTAGGGCAATTGGGTCTAGTGTTAGAGGTATAGTTTCCAAGGCATCCGAGGTTAAAGGAGGTACAGGATTTGAGGATGGGCTTGATGGTTGAAAGCTATCGTTTTCTCACCATTTGGTCTATCGTGCAGTCCGGCAGCGGGGACAGAGCATGACCTCCCTAAACCCTTAATGTAGGGCCTGAATAATTACCAATGTTGTGGTTCCATATTCCTCATATAATTATGGTCTATGGTACCTCAAATGACTTTAAAATGATATCGGATGATATCGGTACTTATGTAGGCCCCTGTAGTAACCCTAAACTACGTGAACACCAAGGGTAGCCTCCAAGTTTCCAAGATGCACCTTGACGTATTGGCACTGCCGCATATCAATTGGTGCGCGCGAATTGGCCCAGAACCATGCGGAAGGTTGCCTACAAATGAGAGGTTGTCTTGTGTAGGGTACACAAAAGCTACCCTCATCTTGGCAACTTGCCATGTCCATTTGCATTCATTTTGTACTGAACAAGTTCAACTGAACCTGAAAATCATGAACCTGCTTGTGGCATCAACTTCAGCGCAACGATGTCAATCAACCTTCTTCGATGCTACATGTTCTTGCTGAATTGGAGTTTGTACCTTGGGGAGGTGGGCATAGAGCTGCCGTGAGCAGAACTTGTAGGGTCCCGGCCTCTTGTCCTCGAAGTCGCCTGAGGAAGTGCTGGTAAACCCCATGCCAGCTCTAGATATGGGCGTTAGCACCTTGGCATTCATTTTCTTGTCAAGGATACTGAGGGGGTTTGGGTTTCAGGGTGTGTTGGGTTTAGGGTTTAGGTTTAGAGTTAAGGATTTCAGGGGGGTATAAACGGGTCTATCAGGGGTCAGGGTTTAGGTTCTAGGGTGTGTTGAGTTGTGGCTTTACTTTGTGTCTTTCTTTCCTGCTGGGATGTTGTTGAGTGCTTAGCACCGTGCTGCTCAGTAGAGAATGGAGGACTGCAGTAAAGGCTCTACCGTCTAGGGGTGTATATAGGGACCACTACCGGGGAGCCGCTTCCTCATTCCGGGTTTATTGTTAAGCATCAGGTAGTTGGGCATGTTCCTGCATATTGGAGAGTATGGGTGCCCATACGCTTTCTGCATGTGAGAGCCACTACATAGGTAGTTCCCGAAATTAGGGTCCCATTTTGGTACCCCGAAATATTAGGTGCCGTAATAATATTCATAACCAAAGAAGGGGTCCATAATTTAGAGAAGAACCCACATGGGTGTGGCATGTCGCCATGTCTTTCGTGGCCAGCTTAAGCAGTTAGTTTAGGGTTTAGGCTTGGTATTGTTGGCCTGAAAAACCTGTTGGCCCGTAAGTTGGCGAAAGTGCCATGTGAAGTGTACTACTTAGATCCCCTATATAGACCCTCTATAACCCCTATACAATCCTTATATAGTGTCCTATATGGTTCCAGGGGATCTAATGTTAAGATCTTTTTGGGGGTCTGGGTAGCCCAACAATCATGGAACTCCCACAAAGGGGCTGTATTCAAAGCAGGGGACGCAGATGCAGAATTCGGCAGGTCGGGTGGAATGGCAGCAGATTCCAACCACATGGTCCGGTGGTGTTGGGGGTGCCCGTTTAATGTATAGGCTGGTTGCTGAGCTTCTGGCGGTTGAACTCTTGACAGCGGTGGTATCAAAAGGCGTAATGCACTGAAACCCTGAAGCTGAAGTCCTACATCCGTAGCGGGGCATGCCGACCTTCAACCGGAAAAAAATCCGCCGCAGTGGCCTGAAGCGCTAACATAAGCTATAGTCTAAACTCCCAGTATCCCCCTTAAGAGCCCTGATGCTACCCCCTATGTAATCCCATAAAAAACCCGCCTGTGTGGCTTGTAGGCACTGAAGCATTATTGTATGAGGCAGCGTTTTTTCTGTAGGTTTGGGTGAGGGTATGTGCGACTCCTCAGTAGGCATAATGGTGGGCGTATAGATGTGGCCAGTTTGTGTGGCCTAGAAAATTAGCAGCGGGCTCCAACCCAGAACCCTGGGCCCTAATCCCCTGAACCCTTACCACCGAGCCCTGAGCCATCCTGAGCCCTAAAACCTAAACCCTAAATCCTGCACCCTGAGCCCTAAACCCTGCACCCTAAACCCTGAACCCTAAACCCTGCTCTCTGAACCCTAGACCCAAAACATTCAGCCCTAAACCCTTTCCATTTCTTCACTGACAACCCAGACCCCTGGGAGGATCTAAAAATTAGATCCCCTATATAGACCCTCGATAACCCCTGTAAAATCCTTATATATAATTTTCTATATGGTTCTAGGTGATCTAGTCCTAAACCCTAAGCCCTACCGCTTAAACCTTAAACCCTCAACCTTAAACCCTAAACCCTAAACCCTACACCTTAAACCGTCAACCTTGAACCCTAAACCCTAAACTTTCAACCCTACACCTTAAACCCTACACCTTAAACCCTAAACTCCTAAACCCTAAACCTTAAACCCTGAACCTTGAACCCTAAACCCTTTTGGGGCTCTGGGAAGGCATCCTTGGTGTCCGAGACAGCTGGCGACAGCATCAGGAAGCCTTGGAGGCCGCCCAGAGGCCCATTTGGGGGGTTGTTCTAAAGGTCCTATTTGAGTAGGGGTTTAGGGTTTAGGGTTTAGGGGTTTAGGGGTTTAGGGTTTAGGGTTGAGGGTATTTGAGTAGTATTTTATTTGGGGATACTATGGTACCCAATATAGAGCAAGATTCTGTCCTCCTTTTGGGGTATAGTATTTATATAAGGAATATAATCTTACTAGGTTCAACCACCAAAAAAACATTACTCATTTAGGGTTTAGGGTTTAGGGAGGGACCATTGGGAATACACTTCAATAAAAGGGATCCTAACCAAACAGGGAACCTACACTATGGCCATTTGGGGGACAGGTATTTTGAACTTGAACTATAGTCCAAACTCCTTACCGGGCGGGTATGTATAGCGTTTTGGGTATAATGTATGCTTTAGAAATTAGGGTTAAGGGTATTCAGGCTCTAGTGTTTAGGGTTTAGGATTTGGGGTTGGGGATTTAGGTTTTCGGGCTTAGGGCTGAGGGTTCAGGGTTACTTGCTGGTTGATAGTCAGGAATAAAGGCATAAACATGGAAACTACTACAATTTTCAGGTGGTTTTGCAAATGAGGGACCACTGTATAGGGTTCCGTTCTTCCACTCCTCCTAGCAAGCACCAAGATTATGCCATCTTCAGGGTTAAACGCTAGGGGCTTAGGAAATTAGGATGTAGGGCTTATGCGGGGGTAAGGGATTGGGGAATAGGGTTGGAGGGATTAGGGCTTGAGGGTTTAGGGCTCAAGGTTTAGACTTGAGGTTTGGCATGATGCCGGCTGTACTTTACTGCATGTGTATAAAAGTTCTCTGGGATGAACTCAAAACAGGGTTTAGGGTTGAGGGTTTCAGGTTTAGGGTTTAGGGTTAGTTGGGGGATCATGGGAGGATTTCGCACATGCACGGACATGAACATGTCACAGGGGCCTACACCTTAACCGCCTGTGGTCACGAAACAGCTGCAGTGGGTCCAGGTAGGTCGTACAGCGTCTGTCAAGTCCTCGGAGAAAAAACACTCCCGAAGGCAAAGGTGCTTCTTACCCTAAACCCGAACCCGTAGATCCCAAACCCTAATCCATCGAAAAGCTACTACAATCTCGGTGTCCAGAACTCGCAGAGTAAACCGGAGCCCTGGTGTAGCCGGTGCATCCTCACTCCTGGTCTGGCCCTGTAGGTCTATCATGAGCCTATGCAACATCAATTGAGTGCCCTTTGCTTCCTTACGCAACCCTTAGGGCCCTAGGGATCCAAGAGGCCCAGAGCAGGTACTGCATGTAGACTTTAGGGTTTAGGGTTTATAGGGCTTAGTGCTTGGGGCTTACTATTCATAGACAGAGATTTGCTAGGTTCTAGGCAAGGTCTAGAAGTTTGGCAACTCATCGCAGGAAGCCAGCCGTACACGCTTCCGCTGCCGGTTCTAAAGATTGCTCCTAAATCCTCCTTCCCCACATCGTAAGTTCCCTGGTAGTATACAAATCGTAGTAGGGTAGCTCATGACAGATCCTCCGTCCCAATAGTATGACCTTCCACCCATGTCCTCTAGCCTTGATAACATGTAGCTTCTGGGCATTATGTAGGGAGTTGGGGTGTGCACTGGAATATCAGGGGAGCTGGTTTCAACCAAACACCCTGGCACAAGGCAGCACCAGGAGTCTCTGAAAACAAGTTCATACCAACACTTGGAGTGCCCTGGCTGACAGCCACTTATGGCCTCTGGAATCACATGGAAAATATGGAAAATGAGATGGAAACCGGGATTCTTTCTACAGAAGTTTAGAGGTTGAGGTTAATTGATTTCTTTCATGAGATTGGTATAGTATAGCATCATACCGCAGATCCCAAGGTATCAGGTTCTTAGGGTCATGCAGGATAATTGAACATCCACGGAACCCCCACATATTCTGTGGATGACGACTCAGCCAATGTAGTTCACTGCAGCCTATTCACCTACGGCCTCTAGGGTATCTCTCGAAAGTGCGGTAGATGCCTCAAAGGCCCCATGACCCCCAAAACCAAACCCTGGACCATAAAGCTAAACCACCCCTAAACCTAAACCCTAAACCCCCCCCCTAACACCCCCAACCCTTTTGGGCTTCTCCGCGGCATTACTACAGAGATCCCCAAAATATTCTAGCCCTGATTATGGGGACCCTCCAAAAAAGGTACCCCTAATTCCGGGAAAACCTAAGCCCGAAACCCCAAATATCTTCTGTGTTATCCCTATAGAACCCTAGAACCCCTGTATTCCTTCTAAAGGTACTCCCCCAATTTTGGGAAATTACCATGTATTGCGGTCCTCCACTCATGGATAGACTTGCACATCAAGCTGCAAGTTGTTTCTAACCAAAGTCTGAAGCATGTCTGGGTTTAGGGGTTAGGGTTTAGGGTTTATCAGGGTGACCTCGATCCTGCGAACTCGCGGTGCCTTCTGTTCAGGTCCATTCTGGGCTGTACCATGCGATGCAATCTTATACAAGTATATGGCCATTGATCCTGCGTGTTGCTCCTGTTTCGCCTTGCTGGTTGCACCCTAAACCCCTAAACCCTAAACCCTAACCAAAGGGAATCGAAGAATGGACCCCTTCAGTGGCCGCAATAGCCAGCAATACCGTCGTATAGGGTTTAGGGTTTAGGGCCTAGGGTTTAGGATTTACGGTTTTGGGTTTAGATGTTCTTTTTGGTTGAGCTTAAAAGTGCGTCCGTCTTTGCCACCCCATCTTGCCCGTGGGCATTGCGCCATGAAGTAGGTTCAGCTCACATACCCCAACGCTTGCTCGCGCTAATACCGAGAAGCCCGGAAACCTCAAACGTCTGAAGGCCTACACAGCCATCAGTACATGAACTAGTTTAATCCGAAGATCAGCCCTTTAAACAATCCTATCCTCATAGTATTTGGGTAATAAAACCCTATTATTTGAGTCCCTGGACCCTTAGGGTATGAAATTCTGGGCTTTTCTTAGACGACCTACACCTCCAGATTGCCCTCACGTCCTCATACCAGCCCCCACAAGGTAGTCAGACCTTTGTAAGGGATCTAGAAAATGGAGCTCCAATATGAGCTGTAGGCTATAAACTCCTTAAATTTGGTTTATAGACTCCTAAGGGTCCAAGTACTTAATAATCATATACTTACCCAAAACCTGTACTACAATTACTATTACCCAAAACCCAAGTACCGAATTATTGGGTACTTGGACCCTCTGGGTTACAGGGCCAGGTATGGGGAGACTACAGCTCATATGATGGCGTCTACTACTGACACTGCAGTGCAAGTTCTAGGAACCTTTGGAGGGGATCAACTTGCCGCATCCTCGGGACCATCTATAACACAAGAGGAGTTACAGACCGTAGTGCAGCGCAGGCTTATCGTTACACCCAGAATCCCCTAAACCCCAAAACCTAAATCCTAAACCCTGAATCATCCGGCTCATTGTCGTTTGTCTGTTTTGCCCTCAACGCTACACCCTAATCGTTTTCCAAACTTCGGGTGGTTTTGCATCGGGATCCCTGACGGTAACCTAAAGATTTAGGGCGCAGGGAATCCTGAAGTGTTCAGGGTTTAGGGCTTAAACTGGACAATTTGAAGCGACCTCACGCGGCCTCACCCTAGATGGTGGCTTATGTAGGGAGTAGTCCCAAAATGGGCTTTCATTGGGAATTGAACTTATTCTGAATTACCCTGTTTAAATAGGGTTTATGGGAAGCCTAGCCACCCTACAGCAAAGGTCCGTCCGATGCAGCTCAGACCAGCACGAGGACAGCTTTTCTCAAAGGTGTTGTCCCTTCTTTCTGATCCCTATAGTTATAAACAGGCCCATGCTATTTCGCAGCCACACCTAAGCCGACAACCCCTAAACCAGGATGAGCTCCAACCCTACAAACACCACAACCCTAAACGGTGAAGGCACATAGGTCTTGTGAGATCTTTCGTTGTTGACGCACCGGGTGTAGGGTCGAGGGCCCCAGGTTTAGTGTTGGACAAATGTCCGTATGTGTTTCCTTACCAAACAAAAGGATGCTTAAAGAAATTCCCAAAGGATTTTGGCTTTAGGGTATGGGCTTTAGGGTTTAGGGCTTAGGGTTTAGTGTTTAGGGTTTAGTGTTTAGGGTTAATGGCTTTCGATGTTGCTTCTTCATTATGCTACAAACCATGCAATCAGGAATGCAAAAGTTTGGATTCCGAAGAACAGGTTAGAAAGGAACCAGCAGCCCCCAGCCAACCTGAGTAGTATCCTCTATCGGGATGTTATGCTCCCCAACAGATTCAAGATCACGTTCTCCTTTTGGGGTGCCGTAATTTTTCGAGAAGGATGTTACTTTGCTTGCTTCTACCATCCGTACACCCAAAACCCTAACTCCCTAAATCCTATACCAGATAAGCCCTATACCCTATCAACCCTATACCCTATAAACCCTATTCCCCATATCTTATTCATCCTCTACAACATAAATCCTAAACCCTATAAACCCTAAACCATATAACCTTATATCTCTAATTCTTGAACCCTATACCTTGTACCCTGTAAACCCTACACCCCCACCCCACCCCACCCCACCCCGCCCCGCCCCGCCCCGCCCCACCCCACCCCACCACACCACACCACACCACACCACCCCACCCACCACCCCGCATCAGAGCCCCCACACCCCCCGTAAAGCAAAAGCTTGTGCAAGACCTTTCCTGCAAGCTTTTGAATAAATCTTCGACAACCAGCTCTTCCAAGAAACAGGATCGGGCCATGTAAGATCAAGCCAAACCCAGGATTTGTGGGTCTGGTTTGGTTTTAGCCAAACCCAACCCACCAATCCTGGGTTTGGTTTGGTTTTTACCCGCCCCAACCCCCATGAGCGCTGCCTGGATGGGTGAGCCGGCTCACCCATCCAGGCATCTGGACCCCCCAATCAGTGAGCTCACCGGCCTGCTTGTCCAGAGCCCTGGATCGGTGAGCCGGCTCACCCATCCAGGGGCCACAGATTTTTTTCTCAAGAATTTAGGGTGAGAACCCCACTCCACACCCCACTGGCGCATTCAACCATGGAAGCCCAAAATTCTGGATTCTGGAGCCCTAGCTGCTAGCTAGGGCCTTAGGGAGGTTTGAAAGTCGACTCTAGCCCCCCTAGCACCATAACATCTCCCTGACCTACTCCGAACTTATTCCTTTGATTTATTCTTCATCAATGATTTTTAATCCTTGTCAGGAAGCAAGCCGGCGTGGCTCTGGACACTTCCCATCTCAGATAACATCATCCTCGGCCAGGTGGGAAAGTCAGCTTGTGGCGTGGCGCGATAGATTGGGGGTGTCAGACACCTATCAGCCTTTAGCAAGCTGGAAAGGGTGGCAGCTGTGTGGATTGGAAAAATCCAAACGCGTCATGGGGATCTTGAACATGGTAGTGTGCGAGAAGATGAAAGGCATGAGGCGAACGAAAGCTAATGTCAAGAAGGTGACTCGAGAACTGCTTGTGGACATTAGCCAGAATCCATGCAGAAATCGGTTCACCACCGACGAGGGCTTGAATGGGACGCTTTGCAGTTCCACAGTTCAAGTTCATGTGGGCCGACGCCGTCTTGTGACACCGCGTGAGATGTTGTTTGAACAGGGTCATCCGAAGACCCTTTCCATACCGGAGGGTGTCAGCCAGGCCACCGTAAAAAGGTTGGCCGGACAGGGAATGGCACTCCCTTCTTTAGCCACATGTTTGTGGTGCCAGTATCTGCTGAAAGCGTATTCGCTGTCTCCCAGTGGCTGAGCAGTAGGCTCATTAGATTAGATCATTAGGCTATAGGCGGTATATTCTGGTGTTCACTTGGTGATAGAGCTGCTCGGCCTTTGCGTGACCCTTGCCATAGTTGGCTGTGATCAAGTGGTGTTTTTTCTTTGCAGTGGTTTTTTCGTGTGACCTTGCAAGCAGCTGCAAAGACAATGAGCCAGGAAGCTGATCATGCCCAGTCCATGAAGAGTCGTCCAGCTTGTTCGGTGATGGTGTAATAGTGTAATTCTGTCAGGATGCGAATCATTGAAATGAATCATTATTGTGGCTTTATAATGGGTTCCAGGTTTGTAAGGTAACGCTTAGATGGTTAGATCGAATCTTAGGTGTCTGTTAGTTGGTATCAGTGTTTGATTAGGTCCTAAAGCACTGAGGTGAGTGTGCGACTGTGGCATGGATTGTCAATTCGAGATTCTAGATTCTAGATCTAGAATCTAGATTCATAGATGTATAGATAGATTCGACATGTGATAGATTTATAGGTTCATTGACTTGCCAAAACCCATTAGCCCTGAAGCCTACCCAAGCTTGGTTCTTGTTATGACAATGGCCATGCATCGGTGTGGCAGACTCTAGCTGTAGCTGCTAGCTGGCTGCTAGCTTCAGTCATACAGCAACTTGGTATGTCAAAATCTCTGGTACATTGTATGTCATTGTACATAGTTTTCTGAAAGATATAAAGGTACTTATACCCTGTAATTTTTCGTCGCAAGTGGGTGTCTTCATGCTTCGTGCCATTGGAATGCTTGTGCGCGTCCATCACTGTTACATGGAGAAGATATGCCGGGAGTGAGGTCAGCAGCCTTGCATTAGGAACCCTAGGCCCTAGGACCTAGGAAGCATTTAACTCTAGGCATGTAACTTCTTTACAATAAGAACCCCTACCTCAATATTTAAATGCTTGGGTTTAAATGCTTCCTAGCCCCCCTAATTGCGTCAGCAGCCCAATAGTAACTCAGCAGTAGTACTTAATATGAGCCAAAAGGATGTGAGGCTGCAAAGCCCTCTCAGGCACTTTCTTCAACAGCACCTGGGAAGGGTCAAGGCTGACTCATGGACATGTTACTTTGCTTTCAACTGCTGACTGGTGGCTGGTGATGGGTGACTCGTGACTAGTGATACTGAATACTGATTAGCCAAAGACATCGGGTCTGATTAGTTGCTGAGAATTCTAATTCTAGTGTTCTAGTGGCTAGCGCTCTGTCCAGATACTCATCACTAGTCACTAGTCACTAGTCATTAATTATCATTACGTGCTTGTCATAAGTCATCACCCACCCATAATCAGAGTCAGTGAAAACTTCTTGCAAAGTATAGTATAGGGCGGCCTAGTGTAGGATACCCATGAGCCTTGAGCTGGAGCCAGGGCAGTGGTGCCAGACTTTGGGTAGTGTCGCCAGGTTCGAGACGGTCAGACTCGGTAATCAGTGAGTGCGGGTAGATCAGGTAGATTGTAAGATGTGTTACTATTGGATGCGTGGCAATTTTCATTTTTTTAATGCAGTTTCTTTGCCCTTCAACAGCTAGGTGTTTGCCTTCGATTCAATGTACCTGCAGTCTCTGCGTGTCTGGCATTGATCATATCTAGTGCACGCGTCCGTGTGTGTGTGTGTCAGAGTTCCATAGCTTTAGCTGCTGCCTGAGTGGTTGTTGCCCACTCCGCCAAGCATAGATGCATAGATCGAAGGTACAGCGAGAAGGAACTTCAGGTAGGGCTCAGCTGTTTGACTGGTGGGCTTGGGTTTGATTCCGAGTGTCATGGAAATTGCAAACTGTGCTTCTACATAATGATTTCATTGAGCCATTGGACTTTTCATGTTCCATTCCGTTTCTGGGAAGGTCAGTTGGCCTATGACGTGATTCAATGTCACAGGTGCCATGCATTTCTGCCATAGAATCATAGACTGCACATAATTTTGGGCAGGTCTAGTAACTGTAGTACTACTACTCTAGCTGCTAGCTGGGATTTTCTTGCTTGGTTACAGCTCACCGTCTTTTTCATCAAAGCAATGTCCATTCTTGTAGATTGCAAGTTCGCAAAGGGTCATCACTCGGAACTCATGCTTGAAAGAAGTGGTGTTGTGTTAGGGGAGGGGTTCTCAATATGCTGAGACCTGGAGATCTTCTCTGCGAAGAAATGCACACGTTTCTTGTCAGCGGCGCTGTGCTTGGGACTAAGTACCTAAGTACGCTGTAATGGTGGAATGGAAGTGTAGTGTTTTTTTCTAATGTTTAGAGTCAAGTTTAGGGCTAGGCCTAGGGCAGGCAGTGTGTGGCGTATGGCTGGTGAATAGGGAGTTTGTGGTTAGAGCTGCTTGGGTCTAGGTTCTAGATTCTAGATCTCAACAGCCTGTAGTCACTGTAGTCACTGTAGTTAGTAGTTGTTCTGTAGTCATTGTACTGGGCCTCTCCATTCGAGTTTTGTGTCGAGTCTAGAGTGTAATCATTTCTAGTGATGCATGACTCGAGATTGACCTATCATCCATGGCTGATTGATTACAAGACATTCTGTTGTGATCTTCCAAGTGACAAGCCATGTGAGCATTTGCTTTAGATGACCCAGCTAAGCAATTCCTCTCATTGCATCACTGTGTCAGTTACCAGCAATTTAGAATCTGGACTGTATGATGTTAGCCGTTTGACCTCCAGATTTGGACCCCAGACACCCTAGAGTCGCAGCGTGTGACTGATGCCAAATGATAATTTGTTCTGAGTCTGGTAGTCTATAGAGGTTAAGCGCCGGGTACTGATTTTGATAAATCGGGTCTACACTGGAGTTCATTAGAATTCTAGAAAGCATTCAGCGCCCTGCTGGAAATGTGAATTTGTGGCAAGGCTTCCCTCAGACCAGCCGCTTGAATCCGCTTGAATAGTTTCAAGTATTGTGTATGCAGCAATGCTTTATCAGTGGCCTCTAGAATCTAGAAATACCTGATGAGCAAGGACCAAGGGCTTCTGTACAACTGTTCGAACTTTGATTTTAATGTTAAATTCCAACCATCACTGTAGCTGTAGCTGCTCAGTACTGGCGAGCTTGCCATCCATTCTTTATCTAGCGAATCTAGCGGATCTAGGGCGGGTGCGGTCTGGACACAGGAGGTTGGCCTAGTCATAGTCATAATCCGTGGAGAGCAGATTGGTTCCGTGGAATCGCTGGCAAGCAGTGATCTCCCATAGTAGCCATGAAGCGAGAGTGGCCTGAATGGCTGCTAGTAAAGTACACTTGCCATTAGTTAGCTTCTTGTACCGCCCTGAGCCTAGCCAGAGCAAACAGCAGTTGAAAGACGCAGCCTGAGTGGCAGCGAGAGTCCAGTTGTGAGTTGTGGTTTTTTCATAGATCCAGTTGCGCCAGCTTGCTGAGAGAAGTTTCTGTGGGGCATGTTCAAGCTACAGCTACAGCACTGCAGCTACAGCTAGCCTCCTAGGCTCTAGACTCACCTGTGGCTGCTGGTGTGTTCTTCTTTGTGCAGCTGATGGCGAAGGGGAAAGGCAAAGCCAAATCAGCGCCCAAAGCCCCCAAAGCTGCAGCTGCGGCCCCGAAATCCGTGAAGCGCAAGGCTCCTGCTGAGGCCATTTGGGGTATTCAGGGTGAATCAATTCCGTGTGCAGGTGAGAGTTTCATCCAATTGTAAATAAGTAAAGTTCATGTGTTCTATTATTTTATGATTCCATGGTGTGCAATGTGCGCTTTGGTCATGCAGCAGATTCCCCGATTCCGAGTCCTAGTCCTAGAGTCCTAGATTCCTAGATTGTAAGATTCTGCGAAAGACAGCAGATTCTCATCAGATGTGGTGAGGGGGTTCCTGGAGTCCTATACAGAGCAGAGCAGAGTGTCAGTAGTGAGTAGGGCCTAGTAATAGGTAATAGGGATTTAATAGGGTTCCAGTACCGGCATCATGTTGCAACGTCTTTGGAGCCCTGGCTTCAGTGACATTTGGAGCCTCCATGGCCATGAATAGCTTTGAGTCTTGAGGCCCATGGTTCAGCTGTTCAGCTGTGCAGCAGTTGTGACACACGCAGGGCTTTCTTCATGCAATGCCCACTGTCCCCAAAGATTATATGCTTTTATCATGAATGACGAAGGACACATGCTGAATCAATCGTGATGAGTGATGAGTCATTAACTCATAAGCTTACTGAAAACTATGTTTTGGGCCATTTTTTGCAGTATTCATTTTTCAGCATTACTACTCAAGTTACTACTCATTATTGAGTAGTCACTAATTAATTACTATTATTAAGCTCATTCCCTACCAGGCCGAAACAGCCGTGGCGACCCCTAGGCCGAAAGGCCGAATGCAGGGCAAGCAGGCAGCGTCCGTGGGCAAGCCCAAGGCAGTCCCCAAACCAGCTGCAGGCAAGAAGGGCAAGAAGGGGGTGAAGGGCAAGAGGCCCAATACCAAAAGAAAGCGGGCTGCGAAGGCAACCTCAAGCAAGGCAGCGGCAAAGTGGTTGCCATGCCTGATGTGTGCCCGCGCTCCGCAGGACCATGTCTTTGTGGCTTTGTCAGGGGTATGTGCATCGCATATTCTTGTACATTGGATTCCAATAATTCTAGTCTAGAGTCTAGAGTGTAGAGGGACAAAGAACGGAAAGAGTTGAAGGTGGCATTTCCTGATTGACATATTCTTTGAGTCAACTCGAAGTGAGATAGCTCCTGTTGCTGTTTAATCTTAATGAAGCCTCAGCCCCAGGTCCCCAAGTGCTGCTATTGATATTGAAGTGCTGCTGCTATTGAATATTAACTGCCATTGGCCATTTTGAGGGGACAGTAGGTCAGTAGGTGTCAGGCAGCAGAGTTGCAATCTTGAGTCTGGTAGTCCAGAACGTTTTAAGTTTTGACAGTATCATCATGCAGGACCTTCCGCAGGGCGAGCGTTGGGGGAACGTCGATGCTGCAGGGGCCAGCATAGGTGATGGTTGCTTGCTGTGCCTGAGCACGGCCAGCGAAGGGTGGCCATCAGACTCATGGCCTGAGCTGGCAAAGCGGTTCGAGACTGACAAGACTTTCAAGGTTGCCTTCAAGGCCGCAAAGGCCTTTCGCAAGAACCTGGGTTTCGATCAGGTTTGGAAGCCGCCTTCCTCA
This sequence comes from Symbiodinium pilosum, assembly GCA_905231905.1. Taxonomy (NCBI): domain Eukaryota; class Dinophyceae; order Suessiales; family Symbiodiniaceae; genus Symbiodinium; species Symbiodinium pilosum. The sequence goes on along the minus strand of CAJNIZ010010225.1, from coordinate 53,287 downwards.
GTCACGAGCACGATTTGCAGAGTCAGGTCGGTGTATTCTGAGATTGGCTTCATCACTGAAAGTGAGTTAACCAAGCTTTGCGGTGTTGGCAGTAAAGCTTTGAAGTTGAAGCCTGGCCATATCCAGCTTGAGGACCGGAACGAAACCTTGCAAGGTTTCTATGTCAGCCTGTTTGACATCCCCAGCAACTTTGCCAACGGCATCCGGAAGATCAAGCTTGAATGGCGCACCTCCACTCAGCATGACACCCATCGCTTGAGCGCAGATCGCCAAATCAAGCAGGATCAAGGAGTTTTGACTTTCGATTACTGTGTGCAGCAAGCTCTGGATAAGGTTGACAGCAATCTTCGCACTGTGAATCGTGCCAAGCTCCCAACCGTTCCGTCCCTCATTGAGAAAGCCAACGCTATTTTGCAGGCCAGGTGGGTGGAGTTGTGCCCTATTGTTTGCCACGCAGACTCAAGGTCAATGTAGTTAATGTAATGTAGTTCTTGTAGTTTGCCCATCATCTGTTTGCGAGTCCTCTTCCAATTGTTCTCAGTATTTACGACTACCCATCACCCATCATATCCCCTGCACTCATCAAATCATAAGGTCATCAGGCCAACCTAGACATAGGCTAACCTGCTAACTAGTAACTAGGTCTGCAACTAGGTCAGGTTGATATGTAAGTGAAAGATGGTAAGCCTGGTAAGTCCAACAATCTAATCTACTGTCCAAGGCTGTAAGCCTTTTTGTTTCTATGATTCTGTTCTCTCTAGTCTCTATAGTCACTCTAGTCACTCTAGTTACTCTAATCGTCCTACGCCTCAGATATCTCCTGCACGTGGCTTGTGTATATCCGGACAAACAGAAGCCAGTGGGCCATTTCGCTTTGTGTGCTTCGCGTGAGACGCTCCTGCGCTTTACATGCTGTGCAAAACTCTGGTCTGTAGACTGCAGAACTGTAAAATCTAGATTTAGTTTCTAATTTCTCTTCAGTTGTAGATTCTAGACTCTAGACTCTAGACTACGACTAGGGATTCTTGCAAAACAGGTATCCAAGCAGTGTGCTATTCTCACAGACTTTGGATGTTTGGAAGTAGCAGACATCCTTTCCACCATGGATTTCAAGTAGAGAGACTACAGACCATGGAATCTAGAATTTAGAGTGTAGTTTCAAAAATTTCTTGAACTCTTCAGGCTAGAGTAGATTTAGACAGAGCACTATGGTCATTATGGCTCATTATGGCATCAATGTAAAGCAGCTGTTGCAATTGCTCGAAAGAGCTCAAAGCCTCAAAGCCCCAAACTCCCTCCACTTCAACCTCCTGGTCCCTTGTGCCAACAAAGCCTAAATGACATAAAGTCAAGTGCCAGGACAGACGTGACCAGGAGCAGGTGGAGGAGCCCATGGACGCAGAGTGTCAGGAGGGTGAGCAGGGTGAGGAGGAGGCCCTCGATGATGACATGGTGGTCCCTCCGACTTTCAAGCCCGGTGACCTCCTCAAGAATGATGGCCTAGGTACGGCTGGGGATGACGTGTCCCAGCCAAAGAAGAGGGTGGCGAGGAAGTCACTGAAGTCTGACGCAGGGAGCGACGTGATGGACACTGTTGTGGATGTGAACTTGAAGGATGCTCCAAAATGGCTTCTTGAGGATCCGAAGTTCAACAAGATCGCAAATAAGCTGGGGAAGATCTCAAGATGTTTCATGTCCATGAACGCAGTGGAGAACTTGGAGAAGCGCAAGCCGATCGGGCACCAGCTCAGAGGGGTGCCTGGGCCTGGGTTTGGGGATGGGGTCAGGGTACATTGACGATTCATGCTTTCATAATACAATGATGTGAGGCTGGAAAAGAGTAGAGTAGAATAGTTCAGAGCGTTTAGAAGGGCCTATCATTTTAATTCTTCTAGATTCTAGATTCTAGTAACAGTAGTGATTCAATAGTGTTCAATAGTGAGTAGTGCTCAAGGATGCAGTTTATCAACTTGTTGTTTGCTCTTTGTGCCGCTTTCTGTGCGACAGGTTTCGTTCTCAAGGGCTGCGGCTATCCTGACACTTTGATAGGCAGGTAGCCAGGTAGGCTGAATGTATTATAGTTTAATGATTTTACTGATCTTACTGTTCGAAATCCTGGGCCTTGTGGTAATTTTGGAATCCACTTTGCACCTGGCAGACACTTATTTTAGCTCCATCACTAAACCCAAACTTGCCCAGTTCTTTGTTACACTGCTAAAATTGCCGCTAAAATGCTGGCAGGGTGATACTTGCAATTCAGTTTGAAATGGTTGGTTCATGAACGTTTGGCAGTACATTCTATCAGATAGTATCACTCAGACATTCAACCCTAGAAAGGTAGATGAACCGTGATGTTGCGCAGGCAAAGAAGATCCTCAAAAGCATGCAGGAGTCCAAGTTCAAGGAAGCCTCTTTGCTCGAAGCCAAGATTACCTTGCTTGAGCACGTCGAGTCCCTCCTGCATGGTCCTAGTTATTCCAGCCTGCCTCGACATGAGCTCAGAGCGCATGTTGCAGCATGCGTCAATGAGGGGCTGGCGTTGCCGACAGACCTCCGGGTAAAGATCCTTGAGCGGTTCGCAAATGATGCGTTTGGTGACTTGCTTGAGGTCAAGGATATCGACTCGAAGGAGTTTGACAAGCATTTGGCCAAGTACACCTACATGACCATCATCTTCACAAAGCCCCCGAAGGATGTTGAGATCCACGATGGCAACCCCACATGGAATTTCGTGTGGAAGGGCGCTAGAGAGGAAGTGGCCTGCAGGGAGCGGTTTGAATCTTGGGATCGGCAGGCTGCAACCCAGCAGCTTTCAGACTTGGCAGAGGCAAGCAGATTGGGCTGCCAGTGATGGTGACCATTGTGAGTAGCCTAGTGACTAGTGACTAGACTGTGGCAGATTACTGAGCAGTTCATGCCATTTTGTGTGCGCAAATTTTTGGACCATCTCCCATGTGTTCCCTTATATTCCTTAAATTCCTTAGATGATCGCTGGTGGCGTGATGGAGTCTGTGTGCAGCGACAATTTCTTCTCCCTTGTCAAGAACGTAGATGCCAAGACCAAGCCGTGCTTGCTGAGGGTGGTTACTCACTTGATCGAGGCAGTGCGTCAAACACCTGACGAGGCCGACGAGATCCCCGGGATGATTCTGATCCCGTATGAGCGCCTGGAGAAGATGTTGCTGGCCATGGTCCCCTTGTTGAGCCCCATCCCAAACCTGTTTGGTGCCAACCCGGGCCATGTCAACGACTTGAGGAAGTATAGGGGTGACAGTGTTGAGGAGTCGACCTTGAGAGACATCCTCATTGCCCCTGGCGACAAGGCTTCCCCAAATCTGTGGGTCAAAATGTATGACGAGATGCTTGCTAAGGGTGAGGCCAGCCTGAAAAGCATGCCGCAGCTTGACAGCTTCAAGAAGGTGCTCGAGGCCATGAGCAACCTGTCTGACATTAAGACGTTGGACATCGAACTCCTCGCTGGGGCAGCTAGGGGAATTCCCAAGTTGGCGAAGGAGGTGCGCTCAGGCCTCTGCGATGAGCACATGGACTTGCTTCAGAAGGTCTTGATCAACTTTGCCAGTTTCCTTGTGAAGACGCAGCCTGGGCAAGTGGACATTGGGACTTCGAACTTTGATGCGGTTCAGAGTTCCTTGTCGCTGTTTGGTTCAGTGGCTGGCGTTGCCAAGCTCTGTGAGCAGCTCAGCAAGTGGAAGAAGCAGTCTGAGAAAATGTTGCAGACCGCGGAGTTGCTCACGATTTGCCGAGGATTTCCTGAAGATTTGAATGCGCCCATGGACGCAGCAAATCTGGGTGGCTTCCTGGATGCATGGAATGCTTGCCCTAAGCAAGTCCTGGAGGACTTGGAGGGCCAGCAACGTGCGGATTACTTCCATGCCTTGAACTGGATCTTCCGTGTGCTTGCGGGTGTGATCAAGGCTAGGCCCTATAGGGTTTAGCCGTTTAGCCTCTTAGCTGTTTAGGGCTTAGGGGGCTTAGGGTTTAAAGTTTCGGGTTTAAGGTGTCAGTGTATGCGATTTAGGGTTTAGGGAGTTTAGGGTTTATTGTCTAATTACAGGGTTTTTGTTCCAAGGTCGTTAGGGCCGGTAGGGTTTAGGAAGTTTGGGGTTTAGGGTTTATAAGGTCTAGTCTAGGGCTTTGGGATTCAGGTTTAAACTCAATAGGGTCTAGTGTCTTACACACCTACTGCACAAATGTACAATGTACGGGTACGGGTGGCTTGGAGAAAATTATAGCAGGACTTTATGGTAACATTTCACTAAGTCACTAAGTCATGTAGCCTGAGCCTCATGATGCCCCACATTGCTTCAATGGTGGTACCGGTTAGCTGTTAGCTGTTAGCCGCATCATGACAATGTGAAATCTACTAATACTTCAGAGCATGTTGTCAAAAGTGCCCAGAAAAGCATGCGGGACGCTAGCCGCTAGACGGACTAGAGTAGACTAGACTACACTAGACTCACTAGACTAGACTGACTAGACTAGACGTGACTAGGGCCTAGGGCGTAGGCATAGGCCTAGACTCGACTCTAAATTCGATTTGGATTCACGAAGATGGTGACAAACAAGTTGGCCATGAAATTGAAAGTCGTACTTTAGGAGGACCCCAGACCCTCTAATTAAGAGTGGTTCATTAATATAATAGGAATGTATGAGGACCTGCAATAGCCCTAATATAACCCTTATCATTCTTCATAGCGACTAAGTGACTATTACAAAGGTGGGGGGTCCACCTACCCTGTAGTTGTATTGTACTGATGCAAACAGGACAGGCCTTGGGTGGTAAGTCAGTACCTCCACAGTAGGTCCAGTAGGTCAGTATAGGTGGCAAGGTACGGGCGCAATACTAAAGCGGTAGCCAGTACCAGAACAAAAGGAGTAGCAGCAGCAGCACCCATCAGAAGCCATCAGCAGCAGCCATCAGCAGCAGCCATCAGCAGCAGCACCTCCAGCAGCAGGAGCACATTGACCAGAATGAGTTCAGAACAATCTTACGGAAAGCTGTCAAAGAACACCAAAACATGAAGCCTGCTGAACTATTGATGGGAATCCAACCATGTGCTTCTGCCTTGCCATTGGGACTCAACTCAGTGTACGTAGCCACCCCAAACCCCTTTGGACTTTAAACTTAAACCGTGAACTAAGCCCCTAAACCCCATAGACCATAGAACTTCAACCCTAAGCCGTACACTCCAGACACCTTACGTAAACCCTAAACCCTATAGACTTTATAGATCTTAAACCCTAAGCCCGAAATCCTACAACCTTAAACCTTAAATCCTGAACCTTATAGACCTTAGACCCTAAACCCTATAGACTTCCAACCCTAAGCCCTAAACTCTAAACACCATCAGACTTAAACCCTAAACCCTACACACCTAAAGCCTGTTAGGGCCTATCAACCTTTCAACCGAAACCCTAGACCCTGACCCCTATGGACCTTAAATCTTAAACCTTCTAGACCTGAGAACCTAAACCCAAAACCTTATAGACCTTAAAGCTTAAAGCCTCTAGCCGCTAGCCCTTACTTGCAAAGCGTAACTAGCCTAAATCCTGAAGTGACGTTGCAGGCCACTGGGCGTGACAATGCCGTGGATCCACGCATGGTGAACGCGGCCAAGAAATTCATCGATGTGGTGGACCAGTGCGGGGAGCACCCAATGAGGAAGTGGCTGTTGCTCCAGCTTGAGGTGGTGGTGAACGCCTCTGACTGGCTTGAGGCTTGGACAGCTTTGCAGGCGACTGGCAACGAGGTCAGCACACCTGCCAGCATCCTGGAGTCCGATGCCGGCCAGGTGCGCCTTAAGCAGACGCTCAAGGCGGCGAAAAAGCTTGATGGCCTGATCCAGAAAGTCATATCTATGGAAGCCTCATTCTCGCAAGAGGCGCATGATCAGTTCTCGGCCTTGCTCAGCTTCGACTGCCGCAGTTTTGCTGCCCCAATGCTTGAACACCCTGGCCTGATGGATGTTTTGCACGTCAAAGCATCCAACCAGCGCTTGTGCTTCGAGGACCTGTGTAAGGACCTGAAGACCAACACCAAGGAGTTGTTCAGCGAGGCCGAGTCCTGGAAGCGCGACCTCTCTGAGTCGTGCTCGCTCCAGGACTTGCTGGACAAGGCAAAGACCACGCTGGACACGGTGGACGGCGAGCTGGTGTCCAAGCAGTGTGAGCAGCTGGCAGAGGAGAGGGGGTCATGGTCAGCGCTTTAAATTCTGGACATTGCAAGCTCAACTCCAGAGTCTAGACTTCTAGACTCTAGATTCTAGACTTTAGACTCTGACGCTAGACTCTACAGTTGTCAGTTTGTGGGCCTCTGTAAGCTGAAAGTTTCAGACAGATGTATGTAGGGGCTTTGTAAGAGAAAGGTTTTAGACTCTTTTAGACGTTAGACTCACATACGTAGGGCCCTGGGGTCGGGTCTTTGTCAGTCTGTGGACCCAACAGCTCAAATCGCAACTATGGAAAAACCAAAAAGAGAGCTCTATAACCTTGGAATTCCCTGCATGAAGGCGCCCTGGATGACTCAATCAGTCGCGCAGTATTCAGTATACAACATTTGGCGAGAGAGCTTTCGAAGATTCGATCCTTTTTTTGCATGAGCCTCAAGGTACAGGTCTACAGCATAAAGGTTAAAATATGTTCTGCCTACTGGACGCGTCAACACGCATAGCCAGGCATGTTTCAGCAGAATATTCTATTCTTGCAACCCCCATAGTGGAATCCTGTATGGGGTTCCGGGTTCCGGGTTTAAAGTGGTCTAGGGTTAGGAGTTTAGGATTTAGGTTTGAAGGAAGTAGCCCTAATCACCCTAAACCCCTAAAACCTAAATACTCTCTAACACGACCAATTCGTGTCAGGAGTGCAAGCATGCGCAAGAGTTCCTCGACGAGATGGGCCCCTACCAGAAGGAGTTCGGTGACTTCCTGGCCGCCTTGCAGACAGCCAAGGTCACGTGTGAGCAGTGCAAAGCGATCGTTTGCGAGAGTTTGCTGTGCTTTGCCTTGCAGCTGAGCAGCAAGCAGCGCAAGCTTGCAATTGTGAGGGATCAGTTGGGTGATATCACAGGGAAGCGTGTTAAGGAGTCCTTGATTCACCCCTTGCTTTGCAAAGAGGCACGGGAGCTGGTGCAGTAGCGGCAGTAGCGGTAGCACTGTAGCCACAGCAAAGTGGGCCACAGCAAAGTGGGCCACAGAGCCTTTTGTTTGTCTTCAGATTTTGGGCAGGGCCGGTCGCTGACAGCTAACTCCTAACAATTGCACAAGCTTCCAGTGAAACCCATATATAGAGAACTTGAGCCACTCAGTGGCATAGAGTCCTTGCCATAGCATCTGAAGTCATTCATTTTCCAGTTTTCTGCCGCTGGCTGAGATTGATCGAATCTAGGTCTTGGCCTCGTCGTTTTTACAACCTTCTGGGGAACGTGCGCCACTGGAGTCTACTAGTTAAACGCTGGGCCCTAGCCTAGCCGCTCTAGACTCTAGCCCTAGCCGCTAGCCCTAGATTTGCTGTAAACTCCTAAGCCCTATAGCCCTATAGACTCTAGACCTTAAACCGCAAACCCTATAGAAGGTGAAACCTAAACCCTAAACCCTTTAAACCTTAAACGCTAAACCATACAGGCCTTAACCCTTAAACCCTAAACTCTGTAGACCTTAATTCCTAAACCCCAAACCTAAACCCTATAGTGGCCCTATAGACTATAGACCTTAAACCCGAAAGCCTAGCCGGCCGGGCCTAGCCTAACCAGTACTAACAGATTCTGGAGCACCATTAGACGCCATACACCATAATATGTACGGATGACCACTTCCCTGGATGGAGGCCTGTAGACTGTAGACGGGGTGCCGCTTGGGCATGGCCTAAGACAAACTCTTCTTGGCAGGCATGTGCTTTACTTCCGCGTAGTTGCCTCGGGCTCTCCATGTGCCTTCAGACCGCTCAAGATTCTTGAAGGGAAGACCTGGGAAAAGCTGCTTGGGCGCGTGTAGTATAGTCCCCCTTAAGTAGATAGAATATGGCTCAATATGGGATATATGGGGATCTTATTATAACATACCCGAAGCCATATGCCATATTCTATGTACTTAAGGAGGACTATACTTGGAGTTGGAGAATATTTTTTGAGAAATATTTCATAATTTCATATTTGATTGGACAAGTTCTGATTGAAGAAGCCGGGCCTATTCAATTCATCATGAAATACAATGATGAAAGAAATGAATCAATACTTCAATACGAATGGTATTCATGACTACTACTGACTACTGACTGTAACCAGTGGGCCTGGTCATTTTGTCTATCCAATGCACACTGGTGAACGACTGTTGACTATTGGCTATTGAGTATTGTAACTTCAAGCTTTAAACTTTAAACCCTGAACCCTATAGGCCCCAAACCCTAAGGCCCTAAACTTTACAGACCTCAAGCCCTGGGCCCTGATCCCTGTAGACCTTAGAACCTAAAGCTTAGACCCTGACCCCTATAGACCTTAAACCCTTCTAAAACTTTCAGGGCTGGAGCTGATGGCCAGGGCTAGGGCCAGGGCCAGGGTGGTTGGTTGGGTTGCACTCCCAGACATCAAAGCCTCAAACAGCCCAGCCGATACAACATTTGGCTAAAACAAATTCTGCTTGATTCCTTATTCACCGTATTCTTCCCGAAGCTGGCAAAATTATTGGCTGGATACCCTGCAACAGTTGTGTTCAGGCACCCTTGCAACATTCTACCTCAAGTCTATGTATCCAAACCATCTGCCCAACAGTTACTGCCCCATTCGGACCTATTCCCTCCTGCCACTCATGTCTGGTCTATTCAACTCAACATTTTTGAAAAATCTATTGTGCTGAATTCAGTCATGACAATTTCGGACCATCTGGATGTGAATCAGTTGCGCAACAGGTGGATCCGCCAGCAAGATTTAGAGTTTGAGGTCTACAGCATGTAGGTTTAGTGTTTAAGGTCGGGTCTGTAGGGCCAGGGCCTAGGGTTTGACGTCTATGAGGTTTAGGGTTTAGGGTCAGGTTTAAGGCTTAAGGTCTATAGGGTTTAGGGTTGAAGGGGGTTTAGGGTTTAAGGTTTAGGGCCCATAGGGTTTAGGGTTCAGGGTACAAGGTCCAAAGCCTTGGAGGATGGCAAATCATTGATTGATATTACTAGTTACTAGTACTTAGACTTAAACTTAGAGTTATTTTCCAAGGACTCCCTCCTCCCCACCACCGCCGCCACCACCCCCCAATAAATTCCCTACACCCAAAGGAGGACCACCGCCTCCATCACCAAGCGATTTGCAAAGCCAACCAGTCAAACCATGCTTCCTTCCCTGCACCATGCCCACTGTAACCCGCCACAGCCACTGCTCAAGTAGGTGCCACCATAGTCTCTTTCCTGTGCTTGCTGCTTTGCTGCCCTTCTAACTGCCGTTCACCATTTGAACTCACTATTTATTTGTCGTCTCTGTTTGCTAAAAATTTATAATGTCATTCTGAGGCATCTGGCCATGGTATTAATTACATTGTCATGCATGTTCGCAACATGCTGAATTTCACAAGTATATGATTAGAATGACTTCAGATATTGATATAATGTGGTGGAAAAATCTGATAGTCACTAATAGTCGATAATCAAGAAATTCTGGCATGTTCCTCAAAATCTAGAAGTTTCATAATTGTTCAGAAGTTTATTCGAACAACAATGTGAGAGAACAATGTCTTCATTCCTCCTATGTTTTCATCAATTTTCGACAATTTCTGGAACATTTAAAAATTTAGGTAGGCCAATTAGTAAAATGACATTTAAATTGCACCGGTTTCCTGAATTTCCTAATCATAGAATTTTCAGAAAATTTTCATATTTCTTCATAAATCGATTAAAAAGTGAAGGACAATTTAGGAAAATTCCAAATTTCCGAAATTGGGAAAAATGATCAATATTCTAGGAAAAGCTAAGGATTTCCTCATTTTTTTACGGAAAAAAGGAGAAAACTCGAGAAATGTAGGATTTTTCAGCAAAAATCTAGAATTTCATAAATTTTTCATAAATTTTTCATAAATTTTTCATAAATTTTTCATAAATTTTTCGAAAATTCATGAAAAATTTATGAAAAATTTATGAAAATCAAGGATTTTCATTGATTTTCAGCAAAAAATGAGGAAAAATGAGGAATTCTCTATGAAAACCGAAGAAAATTTGGGAATCCCGAGATTCATAAATTTTTCATAAATTTTTCATAAATTTTTCATAAATTTTTTTCGGCCAATTTTTTTTCATAAATTTTTTGAAAATAGATAAATTCAATGATTTGCTGTCCTCCAGGGTTTGGAAACTCTCAAGTGTAGAGGAGCCCATCTTTTCGCTTTAAGGGGGTGGGGGGG
>CAJNIZ010010225.1:10562-35822 GCA_905231905.1 Symbiodinium pilosum | reverse complement strand
GGGTTTAGGGGTTACATTGGGGTTATCTTGGGATAATGGAAAATACAATTGGAAATTGCTATAGTATATTGGGGTTATATAGTGTTTAGGGCTTAGGGCTTAGGCTTATTGGCTCATAGGTTCTTGGGTTTAGGGGGTTTATAGACGTTATAGGGGTTGCAGGGTTCGTAGGGTTTATGGAAGTTATAGGGTTTATAGGGTTGAGGGGTGCAATAGCTAGAGCCTTAATTAAGCGATTGGGTGTTAGGGTTTACGGAGGAACTTTGATGGGATTATGGCTTCGAAATTAGGGAATATCGGCTTCGAAGATTCTGGGTTTGGGTATCTGGGCACAGCCCTAATCCCCAAACCTTGCAAAGCCTACACCCGAAACCTTATGAAGCCTACACCCACACCCTGTAAAACCTAAACCCTAAACCATATCAAACCTAGACCTTAAGCCCATGAGGGAAGGGATTGCAGTTCAGGGTTTTAGGTTTGGGTTTAGGGTTCAAGTTTCAGGTTTAAAGATTGGGGTTAAGGGTTTAGGGGTTTAAGGTTTCAGGTTTCAGGTTTAAAGTTGCAGGGGCCTAGGGTTTCGCAGCAAGGTTGAGAATTTTGGCACTCCGAGAGTCCTTGGTTTAGTGTTGAATATGATGGGCATCCCAGCTGTAAATCGCTTAGCCTGGTTGAGCGCCATATCAATCGGCCTTGATGCATCGAACATAGAAAGAGATTCATCAGATAAAATGCCGCGATTCCAAAAAAGCTCGAAGATTCGAACTAGCTAGACCCATACATTCCACCCCGTTCCACCTAAAACGCAATCCGTATCCCGTAAACTCTAAACTCTACATCCTGACTCCCGCCACTGCCACCCCAGCACGAAACCCCTCCTGTTTGTTTTCTGCCTGAGGTCCTTCGGCTGCTTAGCAATCACCACTATTTGGTGGCACGCATCTGCGCCGAGCCTAGTCTGTTATCTGGGCTAGGCTATCTATATCTATATAAAGACTTCATATACATAATATGCATATGTATATATAGATAGATAGAGAAGGGCGTAGGCATGGAGAAGAAAATGGAGGCGTCCATTCAGGGTTAGGGGTTCAGGGTAGGGACTGAACGAATCAATCTTACTTAGGCATTAGTCCCTGAGGACCTGACATGACTCCCTACGTGTCGTACATAATACCCATGTACAACTCAGTTTCCGCCTCCAATTTCCATTGGTTCTCCATTAAGGTATCTTACTTCTAAGCCCAAAACGCCTAAACACAAAAGACCATAAACCCTAAACCCAAGACCCTAAACCCTAAACCCAAGATCCTTCATCCTAAACTACGTTTCAGAGTTGAGTTGGGTTTAGAGACCCTTGCAAGTGCTACTCCGCCAACTTCCATTGAAAGGGCCACTCAGACCCCCGAATCGATGTCAGATTTAGGGTTTAAGGCTTAGGGAGTCATAGGGGAGATTTAGGGTTTAGGGTTTAGGGGTTTTAGAGCGGTTATTTATGAACTATAGTCTAGACTCCTAGTATCCCCCTTAATAACCCCTATAGTAGTCCCCTATATAATCCCCTATATATCCCCCTTTAAGGAGTTTAGACTATGGCTCATATAGCTTTATTTTGGGGATCTAACGTTTAGATCCTCCCTTGGGTTTGGGTTGTGACCTTTGGACCTGCGGGTACACCAACCATCTCGACCATTTCTACTTGGATGCAGGCCCAAGCCTGTAGAATGTATAGTAGCTTGGGTTCTGGGTAAGAGTAATTATAGTACAGGTTTTGGGCAAGTAGATGATCATTAGGTACTTGGACGCTTAGGGTTTCGAGCGCTCCCTCACCGGCCCATCGAACCTTTTTCTGCACCTTCCAAGATCATGTAGACCTCAGAGTTCAAAGTCTACACCCAAGCTGTTAAACCATCAAGCCTACACCCCAAACCACAACCACCAATCCCTAAACCCAAGTGTAATTAATTACGTGTGTATATCCCAAACTAGTCCCAATAGAGTCCTCAACAGCACCCCTCCTCCCCCGCATAAATCCCTTATGATCCCTAGGCCTTCGGCCTTGAGCATCCGTTGGGTCCCCAGGAGCCCCGTTTTGTTGAGAAACCTTACGTAACTCTCCTAAACCCTTATGCCTGAAATCACTATAATCCCTTAACCCTTAGCCCTGAGCACTAAACAGGGCTTAGGGTTTAGGGCCACAGGAGTATCAACTTGGCGCAGACACTCGGCGCGGAAGAGATGTACCTGAAAGGCACGCGTTGTGGGGTTTAGGGTTTTTGGGTTCGGGAAGCTTACGTCTGGTTAGCAGGGACATGAGGGAATAGAAAATAACCTGAAAGCTAGATTTGTTCATGTGGTAGTGTCTCTGAAGAGGGGTACCCCAAAATAGATACCCAGGATACTACGATCCTCATTATTGGGACCGGTACCCCCCCCCAGTTTTTGGAAACCCTAATCTGAGTGCATCTGCTTAAGGATCTATTCTCACATTCCCCGCCAACATCTCCCAGGCTTTAGGGGTCCCAGGCTTTAGGGGTTTGGGTTCAAGGGGCTTGGGGGATTTAGGGGGTTTAGGGTTCAAGGGGCTTGGGGGTGAGGGTTGCCCAAATTCCTGAACCCTCAACTCTTATTAGTAGGTGCTTGAACCCTATAAGTTTAGGGTTTAGGATTCAGGGTTTCGACTGAGCTTCTCCTAGGTTGCTGTTAAGGAACTTAACTTAAGGTACCATGATATGGGTATACGGTATATTGATTAAGGTTCAGGGTCCGAGGGTTTAGGGTTACCGTAGTATGGGTATGTTAGTCAGTCATAAGGTTTCCGCATTATAGTACTTTAATTTAACTGCCTTAACAGCAACCCAGTCCCCGAAACCCTAAATCCTAAACCCTAAACCCTAAATCCTAAACCCTAAATCCTAAACCCTAAACCCTAAATCCTAAACCCTAAATCCTAAACCCTACACAACAACCTAGTCTCTCGACAGGCATCTCCCTACAAGTTGATGGTTGGCCCAGCTTCTTTCATCCCACCGGCGTGGCGGCGGGGAACTTGGCAACAGGGTTCAGAGTTTGGCCACTTAGGCTTAGGGTTTAGGGTTTAGGGGTTGGCGTTTAGGTTTAGGGTTTAGGGTTTAGGGGTTGGCGTTTAGGTTTAGGGTTCGGTGGGGCTTATATACATATGAGCTACTGTCAATAGTAGAAATATTAAGCAACCCTTAACTTAAGACTGGACACGGAGGTCCCTCTTACAGCCTAGTAGAGTCCCTAGTATAAGCTCTAGTAAGGAACCCTAGACTCTAAACCCTCCACCCTGGACCCTAAACCCTGCATGAATTCTCTGGGGAAACATTGACTGTAGCTCATATGGGGGATCATGGCAGAGTTACTCTGAATTTAGGGTGTAAGTTTAAGGTTTAGGATTTAGGCTGTAGGCTGCACCAGCTTCAAACATACCTACCCAAGAAGCCCTAAATCCTAAACCTTGAACAGCGTTTCGATATTATAGTTTCGTGGGCTTCAGCTACCTGAGCCCCAAAGGTATGTAGAGCATATGTTGCTGGCTGTATTCAGAGTTTTGGGCTATTGTTTTACCGACCTTTGGGGTCTTGTCTGGTAATTATCCAAAAGCTGTCGTTCCAAATCCCTGGGAGTGGCTCCCTACTTTCGGAAAGGGCTGGGAGCCAGGGTCCCTGAACCCGCAACACCGGAATCCCAGAACTTACCTCTGACAACCTTGTATACAAAAACCCTAAACCCTAAACATTGCTGAAACATTGGGCCGAAAAGTTGGTAAACAGTACCTACGGGCTATCTGGATGGCTAGGGTCATTCAGCCTTAGGGCATCCAAGTCTTAGGGTTTAGGGTTTGGGGTTTAGGGTTGGGCCCTAAAGTCAATAGATAATACGTACTTTGGGACCCGGGGGATATGAGGGTTGAGGGTTTAAGGTTAAGGGTTTAGGGGGGCTCATACTGAGGATTATTAAGCGGCATCTTGAGGAATTCGCGCACACTCGCCATGTCAGCCCCACCACCGCTAAACCTTTCGTACTGCTCAAATCCAGAGGGTCCAAGTACCCAATACTTAGGTACTTGGGGGTTTGGTAATACTAATTGAAGTATAGGTCTTGGGTTCGTATATGAGTATTCAGTGCTTGGACCCTTGGGGAAACCCAGTAACAGTCTACCATAGGGGTATTTGGTTAACGGATACTTATAGTTACAGGATACATATCATGCAACTGTGGTGGGGGCAGTATACAGCCTAAACCCAAAGCCCCAAACCCCTAAGCCATCAACCCCAAGCCTTTAAACCAACCATTCGGACCTTGCTAGAAATGACACGGGGATGGGCAGAAGCATCCCCAATAATAAAGTTGCATAATGTTATTCCCATATAGAACCTTTAATTTGTGAGCCATAGTCTAAGCTGCTTCAAGGGGAATTACAGAGGGGAGCATTATAGGGGTTATTAAGGGGATACTAGGAGTTTAGTTTGATTGGGTCTCTCTGCAACCCTAATATCTCCCCGTATAGCTCTAGTGGTACCTTTTGCGCGAAACCGCCAAAACACTCATATATATATGTATATATAAGTCCAGATTCCGTGCCATGTTAAAGCTTGTTTTCCATGTGATGCTCCATTTTCGGGGGTCACGTCCATGAACCTTAATGTAGACCCATGATTAATAAACCCGCTCCTTTTGAGGGCCTTAATATTAGGATCCCTACTATAACCCCCAGTAAGGGGAAGGGGTTTATTAATCAGGGGTCTACATAACACCCTTTACCCTAAACCCCTAAACCCTTAACCCCTAAACCCTGAACCCCTAAACCCCCAAACCCCAGGTGTCTGGCAGCTCCTTACTTCTGTCTGCGGCTTTTCGCATTGCCCGCTTCGAGTTCGCGGGCGGCGTGGCGCGCCATTTGCCAGCACTTCTCCCTAAGGGTCCAAGGACCCAATATTGAGGCACTTGGGTTTTGGGTAATAGGAATTACAGTACAGGTTTTGGGTAAGTAACTAGATGATTATTAGGTACTTGGACCCTTAGGGTTCTGTGATCCAGCAGGGTGTCGGGGAACATGTGGCGATTGTTTTGAGACGTGCTCATTTGTAAGTCTCAAGGGGGCTCAGATAAGCATATGGGCGCTACGACATTTTTCAGGGACCTTTGGATTGTAACTCTCAAGAACCCAAACCCTAAACCCTAGGGCTATTCTTGTTGGGAGCTCTTGTCGTGCCATGGGACCCTCCATATTTTTTGGGAGATCAAGCTCGAAGCCCTAAGACCTGAACCCTGTAAAGGGATCTTAGGGCGAAGGGTTTAGGGTATACTCAAGACCCCATAATAGGAAACTACTGGCCCGAAACCCATGAAAAGAGTCCAAGAAGACCATGTTCTTACCCATCGCATGTAAGGACGAGAGGCTTGTTATACTTGTTTCATTCTGAAAGCCGTGGCTCTCGAGCCCGGTCTTTGCCAAGCGAGGGGGGGGCGATCTTTCACAAATTGCCCATGGGAGGTCATGAAATAAGCTGTGTAGGCCTTGCGTCCTTGTTCCTACATACTCTTCGGGGTCTAAAGTAGACCCGAGAATCTAAGCCCTAAATCCTAAATCCCATTAGACGAATCGACCTTGAAATTCCAAATTTCAAGACCTCTGGACCAGGGCTGGAGTGCGAGACGACTTTCCCCGGCCTCGAGATCGGCGTCGCCTCAGCGCTGTTTAGGGTTTAGGATTCAGGGATGGTGGTTACTGCTGGGTCTAACTAATCAACAAGACTGTGGTCCCAGTCCTAGGCTCCTTGTATAGTTACGGGGTACTTCAAATGAACCTCGAAATGAGTATGGTTATTAACCCGGGCCCTGTAGTTCTTGGTGCCCAAGGGTAGGTAAACATATGTTAGTCCAAAACCCGTAAAATAGTACAGAAGGCCATTATGGAACATACTCTGGGGCTCTACATAAGAGTTGTGTATGTCCTGGTTTGGGATTTAGGCTTTGAATCTCTTGAGAAAGGGAATAGGGATTAGGGATTTAGAGTTGGGATAAGGTTCGACCTGTGGGGCTCTAAGACTCGAGGTCACTGAGGATTTGCACTCTGTATATACTTGAAGGTTCATGGAATCGTGGAACCAGTTGTAAATGGTTTTATGCTTACAACCTACTTAGAGTCCCCCTAAATGGCCGTCCTAGAAGCGGGTGTGAGTTTCCCAAAACGATGGGTCCTGATTTTGGTATTTTAGTGTATATTAAAGGGATCCTGTGTTAGGGAGGAATGAACATTTTCGTGATTATGTGGCTGGAGGGCAACACCATGCCAAGTAAGTCTACCAAGCATTTGGTAGTTTCCCCAGGGGGACCCCGATAGAGACCCCAAAATAATATAACCCTTATTATAGGCACTCCCAAATAGGTACCCGATTTTTGGGAAACTTCCATGTATCATGGCCTAAACAAAGGCCCCTGCTGGTTGTAGACTATATTACGGCACGTAATATTTAGGGGTACCAAAAATGGGTTTGGGAATTACCCACGCCGTCAGGGACCCCATAGACCCTACTTACGGGTACCGGGAGGGTCAATTAGGCCGTGCCTTCCCGGAGCTTTCCCTAAGAATACGGCATTTCTTGGGAACGTATGTCCGGAGTCCAATTCTTAATCTTACATGGACGCCAAAAGCAGGTAAAATTATAGCCCCAGAGCCAACAAAAATGGCCTCAAAGGCAATCTTTCTACACACTGTTGGGGTTCAGGTAAACGTCTTGCTCACTCGATGATTCCAAGCTTAATCGGTACGGATTCCGACTGCATCTTAAGGTGGAACCCCGAACAGGGAACCCCAAGAATACAGTAGGAATAATGGCAGAAATTTCCTACCGGGGTCCTTATATTCACTTTATATTCCTACTGTATGCCCTTAGCCCTTAACCCATAGCGTTTCAGGGAGAGCCTCAGGGGGACTGCAGAAAATACCTACCGGGGTCCTCATATTCACTTTATATTCCTAGTGTATGCCCTTAGCCCTTAACCCATAGCGTTTCAGGGAGAGCCTCAGGGGGACTGGGATTTTAGGCAAGTGAGGGCTCCTGGAACTTAGAACCTACTCGTAAATGGGTTTATAACCCTACCTATACTCGCCCTAAATAGCCTTGTAGGGGTTCTCCCAAGCAATAAGAAGGGTTAGAAGCCTAGTTAGAAGCAGTTATTAAGTCCCGGGACCCTCCAAGCATCCCTGTTGGGACATCTATTGCAATCCATGCCCCTTGATGCTAATTTCCGTAGATGTTAGCTCAATTTGTGATGATTTGCGAACATATGAAACAATGGATGTCTCAGATTGGACGTCGCTGAACCTCAAGTGTATTCCGAATAAGGGTCGCTAACCCTAAACCCTAAACCCTGTCTTCGGGGATTTGGGGCTTTTCTTGGCTCTCTTCTGGCTGGCTGTTAGGACTTTAACTTCTTGGGCTTCCTACTTTCTTAAGGAGGCGAAAAATTTAACTTTTACCCCACTGAAGACAGCTAAGTTTTGTTTTACCTACTTTTAACCCTAAATCCTAAACCCTAAACCAAAACCGAGTGGGGATTTGGGGCTTTTGTTTTACGTACTTTTGGGGTCCAGGTAGGCAACAAAGAAGACCCTGCGCCGGAAGGCGTGAACCGTACTTGGAGGTTGATGGCAACGTAGTACCTATACTATTAACAGGGCTTACAACCCTTCTTTATAATTTGGGATAACCCCATAAGGCCATTTAGGGGGACTACAGGTAGGGTTTTAAGCCCTTATGTTTCTAGGTTCCAGAGACGGATGGGCATTCCAAAGACTCTACAGTTCCCTTTTGGGGGACCCAACTTTTCGAAAAATGCCATGCCTTCTCAACGCACCCAAGCAAGCACGCCTTGATCCAAGGATATCAGCTTCTGCAGAAATCAGTCAGCTCCCAATGCTAGCGGCTCTGTTGCAAAGTTAGGGTTTAGGGTTCTCCTTGGAACTTAGCTTGGACCTTAGACCCTTAACCCTTTGGGATTTCCTTCTATTCCCATCATAGGAAATTAAGGGTTAACCCTTAATAGGGGTCCCAAGTGCCACGTAGGGTTTAGGTTCAGGTTCTTGCGATGTTGGGTCTCTTTCGGCGGAGTTTCGCGATGGCTGTATCAGGAGGACCTCCCCACACTGTAATAGTGGCTAAAGTGGATAAGCATTACAAAGGGGGTGCTAATATATTCCTACTATGCGACTATTACAGGGTGGGGGGTCCTCCTAATGGAGGTATAATACTTCAACTTGTTTCATGCGCTGATACCCTGCGATCCGCTGTTGCACGGCATGCCATCAACCTGTGAATCCCGCGAAAGCACACGCTTTTTCCTCAATTTCCTCACGGTGTTAAGATTAGATTGCTTTCCCTGAAGGCTTGTGTTTGTTACCCTAAACCCCAACCCTAAACTCTGAACCCTAAACCCTAAATGAGAATGGCTGTCTCTTTCACGTATATTTCGAGCATTGGTGCCCTGGTCGCAGTCTGCAGCACATACTATCCCAGACCATCTTCAAACGATCCAAAAATTGGGACCCCTCCATTATGAAACCAGTACTACAATGAGGAGACTAGGGGATTGTTAGGGGGTTCCATTTTTTGGGATCCTTTAAGGGGTCTGGGATGTTGCTCGCATGTACAATATGGTCATTTCTGTACAGGATCTGGGAACAGGGACCTGTAATCATTTCGTGTGACAGGCCTCGCGTTAGCCGGTCGAGACATCATCGCTGTGCTGGCTACGGAGGCGCTGACGGCCAATTGACTTTAGTTTTTAGAGTTTAGGGCTTATAGTCCCCTTTAAGTAGATAGAATATGGCTTCGGATATATTATAATAAGATCCGCATATACCCCATATTCTATCTACTTAAGGAGGATTATAGGGTTTAGAACCTGGGTTTAGGCTGGAGAGGGTAGGCTTCAGGGTCTGGGAGTGTTAGGGGTTGTAACCACCATACATTCCTGTTGCCCCGTTTTTTTTTGAGGTGGAACCCACCCAGTAATAGTGACTAGAAGGGATAATGGTGATTATATTCAGGTCCTCTGATATTCCCATTATACCACTTCTGCAGGGTGGAGGTCCACCTAACACGTATTCCTCAAGTTCCTATGAGCAAGCTAAGCATTGTTGAGGATACAGGCAGACGTTTGTTTGGGGGTTAGTTAAAGGCTCAGGTGTACGAGTATTAGGCATGAATAACCTCAAAACAACTGGATAAACTACCGCACAAACTGGGCTGGCTTCAGAGTTACGAAAGCCAGGGTCGCATTTGTTGCTGTTGATGGAAAACAACCTTCCACACTGTCCAGGGTATACATGTATAAATGCTGATGCCTTGATCCTAGACCCCGAACCCTGCACCATACAGAAATTTTCAAAGTTCAATTTTTACCAGGAACCTGTACTGGCAACGCAGCAGGTTATGACACTCAGAATGCAATTTAAGTAGGCTAGGTTTAGGTTGCTGCTTCCAAGCCAATGTGCTCTAGTCTAAACTCCGTAAAAGGGAGTTATATAGGGGACTATATAGGGAACCACTATAGGGTTAGTAAGGAGGGTACTAGGAGTTTAGACAATGCCTCATATGAACCCTAAACCCTAAACCCCTAAACCGCTTATATATTTGGAAACTGCGCTGAGCACGCAGATGCTGCTGAAAAATGCCAGGTCGCTGCAGATCAGAGCAGACTTGCAGGATGAGCAGAGTGATTTAGGGTTTAGGGTTTAGGGTTTTGGGTCTGCAAAAATGTAGCACAGGAGGCTGAACTGTCTCGCTGGCTTCTACGCTTCAAGAGGGGAGTGGAGCGCCGATGGGCCTAAACCCTAAACCCTATATAGCCCCCAAGATACTACAGTAGTTTCCATTTTCTTTTCCATTATCCCTAGTATAGCCCTAATAGTACCCCAATGGGTACCCAGAGATTTCAATTCTGAGCTCAACAGCTTCAGGCCGCCAAATGAGCTATAGTCTAAACTCCTTAAAGCGGGTTGTATAGGGTATTAAATAGGGGAGTATTACAGGGCTTACGAGTTTAGACAATAGCTCAGATGTGATGCCAAAGAGCAAAGCAGCGGGCGGCAGGTGGCCGGCGGCAGGTGGCCGGCGGAGGTTACGCTTGGAGCTACCTGCCCTTAGTCGCCCCCCTTCCCATTTCCTTTCCCCAAGAGTCCAAGGACCCAAATAATAGGGTTTTAGGGCCCAAGTGCCATTAATATTATAGTGTTTGGGCCCTAAAATCCCATTGTTTGGGTCCTTGGTCCCTTATATGGTCGCATATATCCCCTATAACCTTCGGGTTCTTGGACCCTTAGGGCTTAGGGTTTTCCTTTGCTGCTCGGAAATGACAGTTTTCGGAGCCTGGCACACTCTGAGCCCCCTGGGAAGCTGGAACGAATGGTGCCTTAGGCATGGCCCTGCCCCCGCAGGTGACGCTACTCACTGACAATAGGGATCCAAGTCTACAAATAATACCTATAATGGAGAATCAAATGGAAAAGAAAATGGAACGTGAAGTGGAAACTGTGGTTATTATAGGGTTTATATAGGGTTAGAAGTTTACAAATACACTTAGATTGGGCCCTAAAGTCTGTAAATATTCCCTACATTGGGCTTTTTGGATCCCTAGGGTCATTCACCCACTCATAATACGTATCTTCCCAGAGCCCAAGAACCTACGGCACAGGGTTCAAGGAGAAACCCTAAACCCTAAACATTCAACAGTCGTTCTTCGCCCCTCGGCGATCCCAAGGCCTTTATAAGTAAGCCCTAGATGAGTAGTATCTTATTTGGGGATACTATGGTACCCAATATAGAGTAAGATTATGTCCTCCTTTTGGGGTATAGTATTTCATATAAGAATATTATCTTACTAGGTTCAACCATCAAAAAAACACTACTCAGATATTACACCCCAAGGCCTCCGGTTGATGGAGGCTGTAGGAACTTAGGGATAGTGGTTTAGGATTCAGGATTTAGATTGGGTGAAAACTTGCACCGCTTAAGATCTCCAACCCATTGAAATTTCATCGTCAAAGGGTATGTGGTAAGGTGGTGCAGCAGTTCCTCAATGCAGAGAACTTCGATCCCTAATTACTCTCATAGTCCCCTTCCACCCTTGATCCCGTACCCATGATGCTCTGCGAGTTGACACCAAAAATCTTGCATGACCCTAAATGGGGAGTAAAAGTTTTCACTGCTGAGACCGCAACCCCTCGACCGAGAATCCTAACTTTCATATCAATTCTATATAATCCCCGTAACCCGCGCGGTAAACCCTAAAGCCCTAAACCACCTAAACAGTTAAAATCCCTAAAACCCTTAAACCCCCCTAAACCAAAAACCCCTAAACCATCCGGAAAAAAAAAAGCCACTAAATCCCTAAACCCTTAGAACTCCCCTCTAAACCCTCATGTGAAGACCTAGTTCTGCAGGTCCTGAGTCGACCTGCCCGTGTCACCTGGCGGGATCTGCCTAAGGCGAGCTTCGGACGTAGCATTCAAGCAGCTTGGCTTTTGATGAATCATAGTGTTCAGGGTTTAGGGTTTAGGGTTGTATTGGGATAGTGGAAAAGGAAATTGAAACTACAGGGATTATAGGGATTATAGGTTTTATTGAAGCTTGGCTTGTGGTAACTTGTTTGTGGGTTTTTAGGGTCTAGGCTTTAGGGTCGTTTGGGGTTTAGAGGGTCTAGGGTCACTTAGGGTTTAGGGTTCAGGGCTATCTAGGGTTTAGATAGAGTGGTTTAGGGTCTTGGATTAGGGGTAGAGGGTTGAGGGTTAAGGGGTTTAGGGTTTGAGGAGGATGAACATGAAAGTGTGAACATCATATTCAGGCTTGAGGGCTTAGCGAGAGGGGGGGGGGGCGTGGAGCCCTAAGCACGAAACCTTAAACCCAAACCTAAACCCTAGCTCACAGCTTGGGTCAGACAAGTGACAAGGAGTTCTGAGGATTTAAATGGACAACGGCAGTCCATGTGATGAAGCTACCTAGGGCTCCCAGTTACCTAAATAGTAGGTTACTGGGCCATGTAACTATAGGGTATATAGAACCAAGTTCCCATTATTTAGGTAACTAGAGCCCTAGGGCTACATGGCGCAAGTTATCTGTTTACAGGAAGTTGCTGCTCGAAAGACGCGGCCATGGAGTCTAAGCTCAGAAGGGTGGTTGTCAAAATTATGGTCCCCTTTTGGATCCCTACTATAATATGGCACCTAATATTTAGGGTACCCAAAAAAGGGACCATACTTTTGACAGCCACCCAGAAGGTTGCGCGAATGCAGGAGCCTGGATGGCAGGCAACCACCTGCTCCTGCAAAGGACCTAGGGTTAGGGTTCAGGGGTATAGGGTTTAGGGTTTAGGGTTTTAGGGCGAATTCAGCAAGGTGCGTGTTTCTGGTTGCTGGTCCATGGCATCTTGCCACAGCAAGTGGGACCGCTATGTTGCTACATCTTTGTGATTTCTTGGCTGTCTTCTGCCTGGCTGTCAGGACTTTACCTTTTTGGGTTCCCTACTTTCTATATTAAGGAGGCTAAAAGTTTAACTTTTAGGGGGGGGGTCCTAAAGACAGCTAAGACTTGCTTGACTTGATCATCTACGGAACCAGAACCATGTACTCGAACATATACACAGTCATTGTACCCTGCTACAACTGAAGTATCAGTACCAATGCTAACAATTCCATATGTTATCCCAATTCTTAATACTACTCATATTCACTTCCACCGCTCGCCCTTGCGCACCAGGAGGTTTTGTGTCTTCGAACATCCTTCAGAGATCTGAGTCCACAGCCTCCTTATGCGGACCCTCATTTTGGGAGATATTGGAGAGTCTATGGATATTGCATGGACTTTGATGAGTCAAATGTAGTTTATAACTACTACGCCAGAAGACATGTGGATCATATCATAGGCCACATGTGTCAAGCTTGAGCATCACTTTCCAAGTCAATTCCCTCATCATCATATCCTACAAGACCTTGCAAGATTCCCTATCACAAAGGGTGGCAAAGAGAGAGCGCCATAGTTTCAATACTTTTCCATGGGCTGCTTTACCTGGAGGTGTCCGCAAATAGGAGACTCCACTATAGTTCCCCAAAATGCAGTTATTGTTCTCAAAACCCCCCCCCCCCCCCCCCCCCCAAACCAAAGAAGGGCCCCAGCTCACTGGAACCCTAAACGGTTTAGGGTTTAGGGTTTAGGGGTTAGGGGTTTAGGGTTTAGCGTGTAAATTCCTATATAATCCCAGTTGCCATGTCGTTTCCATTTTCGCTTCACGGATTTTATCCCTACAGCAGAACTCGCACCTGAATCATGCGCCTTTGGCTTCTTAGGGCCGTGCTTACGCAGAGAGTGCCCGCGAAGCTCACTATAGTTGAATTCAATTCCTTAAGCCATATTGGGGATCCTTGTGTCACTCTGTCACTCAATCATATGCAAGGTACATTGCTAAATTTGCTTTTGAGGGTTCAATCCACCAACCCTAAACCCTCAACTACACATAGCTAACCCTAAGCCGAATTCTTGGGTGCCTTGTGGTAATTACCTCCATCCATGTAAGGATCCCTTGGACAGCGAAGGCGAAGCACTGCAGGCCGGGTGCATGCATGGTTAGGTTGTATTGGGGTTAGGTTTAGGGTTTAGGGTTGAGGGGTTATATAGGGAGAATGGAAAAATAAAATGGAAACTACTATCTAGGGTTTAGTTGACCTTGTGTGTCCTGGGTAGGAAAACCAGGGGTTCAGGGTTCAGGGTTGAGGGTTTGGGGATTATATAGGGTTTAGGGATTAGGGTTTCGGGTTCAGGGTTTCGGGATGGCAGCCCCCGGAAAGGAGAAGCGTAAAGCATGGAACATGGAATGGGATCTTGGTTGATATCGGGGTTGCAGGCGCAACTTATAGTAGCCAGATGTTGGTGTAGTTGGAGTTTAAGGTTTAGTGACGTGAGGGCTTGGGGATTTGTGGGGCTTTCGGATGTTTGGGTTGGGGTTGGGTACTGCCCCCCTCAGTAACAGTTGGATAGTACTTATAATATGGCTAGAAATAGGCCTTAAACGGACCCCTAAGATAGACTGTTACTGAGGGGGCAGTACCCAAGGTTGGGGTTATTTGGAGCTTTGCCTTGAGACTTCATGCTTTGGGGTTCAGGTGAGGCGGGACTGCGGAGGCGGGACAGGTTAAGGGTTTAGGCATCATTTAGCTGCGAAGCCGCGGCAAGGAAGAAACATGAAAGCAGAGAAGACACGCTGGGAATTTGTACGTCAACCCTGCTCCTGCTTTTCCTGCCGTGAATCTGCCTCTGTGGAAACCTCACAGGTTTGCAAGTATAGTAAGAGTATTCGTAACAGCAATAATGGCAGCAGTAATAGCAGCAATAATAGTCATAGATAAGCACGTGATAACACTAGCTGGGTTGGCCTCTGGGATACTTAAGCATTTTTCCTCACGCCAATAAAATTGTGTATTTCCGTCATGTGTTACCGAGATTTGTATGTTGATTAGAATGCTGATGAATGTGTTGGTGTTCCCGGTTCAGTTGGCTTAGGCAAGAACACCCGCCCTCTCTCTTAACCTTCTTCTACATATTCACTTGTGAGTGTTCGGTGGATGCCCAGCTGTTGGATCTGTAGGTCCTAGTTGCAACGCTGTTGTGAGTATGTCTGCAGAGTTGCAGCTGTTTTCCCACCCACCCACCCTGGTTGCTGAGCAACTGGGTATGTCGGGCAGGGGCTTTGCTGGGCCTGTTTGCTCTGATGTTGTTTGCCCGGTTTCATGCAAAAGGGAGGCGCGCCCCTCCTTGTGTATAGGGATCTGGTGAAGAGGTTTGGTGTAGAGGTGAGCAGTATGTTTCATGGGCACACATAAAAGACCCTGATATACAGCAAGATGGTCCTCAGCTTTTGTGTAGGTATTTTACAAGAAATTACTTTTGCTAAGTTCGACCACCACACATGCTACTCATCCTCTGTCTCCGGTCTGGGTGCGCGCTCAGTTGGTTTGAGTCCCGCACGAAAAAGATGCGCGAACGTATCCCGACACCCGAAACCCCTAAACCCTGAACTCTGCACCTAACCCTAAACCCTAGGCCATAAATCTTAAACCCTAAAACTGTGAACCTTGTGCTCTCGAACCCTCAGGCTCAAACCCTATCGGGACCCTCTATCGTAGTTCCCTTTTTGGGAAGGGGGTTGGCACCACAAACCTAAAACCTCAACGTGCTGTAAGCCCAACTGACACCCATAAACCCCAAACCCTAAACTATATATACCCAATTATACTATAGTAGTTTTCATTTTATTTTCCATTATCCCCAACTTATCAACCCTAGAACCCCGACTCGAAATCTAAACCCTAAACCCTGGTTTAGGGTTTAGGGTTTACCCTAAACCCTAGCCCAACCGACATCCCTTGCGGACTCTTGGCAAGGCGCTGAGCTACTGGCCTCAGAAGGATTCTTGGCCTAATCGCCGGGTTTAGGGATTAGGGTTTATAAGGGTCTAGGGATTAGGGTTTAGGGTTTAGGGATTAGGGTTTAGGGTTGAGGGATTAGGGCATAGGGTTTAGAGTGACTTGTGTTACCTGAACCACGAAACTTGGTAGAATAATGGCCTTTGGGGCTACTTTGGCTGGCTTTGGGGCCATAAGTTACCTACTTTTGGGGTCCAGGTAGGGTTTAGGGTTTAGGGATGGGGTGTTTAGCGTTCAGGAAATTTGAAATCTACCCATACATTGAGAGTCGGGTATTGGTGAAAGGCAACAAAATTGATCGGTCCCGAGTTGCCCCGAGCTTTCTTGGAGGTTCAGGGCAGTTATGTCTCAATCTATTTGTACCTGGACCCTAAAAGTATGTAAAATAATGGCCCTTAGGGCTATTCTTAGGGGTTTAGGGCTATTATTTTACATACTTTTGGGGTTTAGGTACTTGTAACCCACTTATAAAACAAATCCCCTAAGAGAGTTATAATTGGCTTACGCGTACCAGCTTCATTTGGGCAAAGACTGCCCTGGACCCCAAACTCTAAACCCTGAATCCCAAATCCCAAACCCTAAACCCCAAATCCTAAATCCTAAACCCATTGCCCGAGGATATGCTTCTCATTAGCAAGGCAAATCTGGGGGTCGTCGCTTGCCAGGCCGGCTCTCGATGGGTTCGGGTTTTGGGGTTTAGGGTTTAGGGTTGAGGATTTATGTGTTTGGGGTCTAGGATCTAGGGTTTGGGGTTTAGGAAGGGTTTTGGGTGGATGGAGGCAACTTAGCTTTCTCAGAATACTGTAGTTCCCAGGGAATAGGGTTTGTTAGGTGGTGCAAAATTTTCCTCCATCCACAGATTTGCGGAACCCAGAGCCACGCATTCAAATGCGAGCCGCCGGGCTCAACGTTCAGGGTTCAGATTTTGGATTGTGGGTTCAGGGTTTAGGTGTGCCCAAAATTAAAAGTTGAAGTCCCAAAGCTGAGACTACAAGAGATTACTGTCCTGTGAAGAGGAGGCCATATCAGCTTTCGTTCTAGTCTGGCGGACAACACCTGAAGTTTAGGGTTTATCACCAACAATGTTATAGTCTATAGTCCCCGTTAAGTAGATAGGCTATGGGGTATGTGGGGATCTCATTATAATTATACATTATAATGTATCCCAAGCCATATTCTATCTACTTAAGGGGGAAGCAAAGATGTAGGAAACAATGTTCGTGGAATGTCTGCTGGTAGCAGGCTGTGGGGGCAGATTACAGGCCTTACCCTAAGGGTCCAAGGACCCAAATAATGGGGTTGTAGGGCCCAAATACCAATAATTCTATAATATTTGGGCCCTAAAACCCCATCATTTGGGTCCTTGGACCCTTAGGGTTAGGGTTTAGGAGGACACCCCACGCGCCACCGTAGTCTCCTCAGACCATCGAGGTTGAGGGCATTCAACAAGAGCTTCAAAGAGAAGAAGTACTATATGTGCCCCCTTCCAAGAGTACAACACCCATTCAGGGATTCAGGGAGAGGTATTCGTTCCGCTGATACTATCATATATACATATATGCACATGTATATATATATATGTGTAAATATGGATATATATATATATATTTCACACACATATATTGTTCGCCAGCATGCAGCGGGTAGGGGCAGCTGTTTCTTTGAGAGGAGGAGGTGCCGAAATCTGGCCAAATTATCTAGGCTTATGAGTTGCGCATTGATCAGATTGGGGTTTAGGGTTTAGGGTTCAGGGCGCACCAATGCTCCTACTTCGATTTACTGCCAGATGTGTCAGAACCCTGAGCCCCAAACCCCAGGCACATGATGACTCTGGACAGCTCCAGACCACGATGCAGGCAGACGCTGACCGTTGACTTAGCCATCGCGGTTTTGGGCTTAGGGTTTCAGGGTTTATGGTTTTGGGGTTTAGGAGTTTAGGAGTTAAGGGTTTAGGGGTTTAGGGGTAAGTGCTGTAAGGGGCATTGTCGGGGCTGCGTTGCAGGATTTCCTCCGTCCAGAACGGCATTATCGCTTCTGTAAGCTATCCAGAGTCTCTGAGTAGTACGTAAGGTCTTGCTCCCTGATCCTTGCACCCCACGCGTTGAAGAGCCTACCAGCGGACGTCGCATCAGCCAAGGAAATGATGATCATGGAGAAGTTTGCTGCAGGGCCATTCGGATGATCTAGTGGAACACATTCTGTTTTTAAGCTGTCCATCTCTTGCCACCTCCACAAGGTCAACAGGGTTATGTAGCAGATGTAGCGCTGGATGCCAAAGCTACCAGGACTTCTTCCAAGCATGAACTTCCCATGGCCCAACCAGCTTCTCAATTTCATTGTATCTTGACGGACTTTGGGATAGCTGAGGGCCATAGTGCTCTGTCACTTCAGCAAGAGTACATCCCTTGCTCCCATACACGGACAAATCAGATATACACATACATATGTTTCTGTATATACACATGTCGAACATGTGGAGTCCAGAGATGTACATTTCAAAGCTAGCCCTCGGGATCCAAATAGCCCAATGTAGGTGATATTTACAGACTTTAGGGCCCAATGTAGGTATTATTTGTATACTTGGATCCCTAGGGTAGTGCATCTTTTGTGAGGCCATCCCTATACGCTGTAGCCGAGACGTCATAGCTACAACATGTACCCTTTCCTTGGTCTGCCTCCAGCGCACTTGTGGGCACTAAAGGGGCCCCAAACTATGTAAAACAATGAATGGTTGTGTTTGACTCTTTTTACGGGGTTTACCTACTGTGGGCGCTCGACGTAGGGGTTTGGCAAGGACTTTGAGGGCGCAATGTCTGTGGAGGAAATCAAATTGGCGGGAGACTGAAGGGTGTGACTCCCTGAATCACTGAAGGGCTCAGAAACTGCTCGAGATCTGCACCTTTCCCAGACTAAAGCCCTCAACTCACCAACCCCGAAAATCCTCCACCCTAAGAACCAGGACACCAAACTAGTTTTGGAATAGGGTATATGGGTCTCATGTGTGGTCTCTTGGGCTCATATGTAGACGGTACTTGGGAGATCTAGGGATCTATCCTAGACCTAGGCCTAGGCATGGGTTAAGGGTTTAGGATGGTCTCTACTAGTTACAGTTATGGATAACAATCAAGTGGTTCGCAAGCCCCTGTGTCTAAACCCTAAATCCTAAACCCCAAGCCCTAAGCCCTAAACCCCAAACCCTAAACCCAAAGCCAAAATGCGATTACCTAAGCCTAAGCCTATGTTGAGGACATCGGTTTCTGGCTTGCATGTGGATCCTATCGAGGAGGTTCTGCATCCTGGCTGTCCGCATGAGCACGGGGGATTGGGGGGAATATTAAAGGGGATTTATGGTTTAGGGTTTAGGGTTTAGGGTTCAGGGTTTAGGGTTTAGGGTTTAGGAGGGGATGCTTTAGGAGGACCCCCCCACCCTGTAATAGTGGTACACTAGGAATATAAGAGGACCCTAATATAGTCCTTATTCTCCATAATAGTCACTATTACTGGGTGGGGGGGTCCACCTAAGGAATGCTAGGATTCCAGACGAGACCCTGGACCCACCAGGGTTTAGGGTTTGGGGCTTAGTCTGAAGTGGGGAACCAGAGCCTCCTCACCTGACCTCACCGCAAAAGGGTGGTTTATGCAGCTGGGTTCCTGTTAAGGAACTTATCTTAAGTTACCATAATGGGTATATATAGTAAATAATAGGGTTTCCCCAATATAGTAACTTAATTTAAGTTCCTTAACAGCAACCCAGGCAGAACATGGTCCAACTTGGCTTAGTTCGAGGTTTCTGAAAATGTCGTAAAACGATGCGCATAGCATTGTTGCTTTTGAACACAAGGCTCCCAGCTATCATGAATGCCCCCAACTTATCCCATACCAGAGGAAGTGCTTCATCAGAGTGATGTTCTGCTCTCCGAGTCTAAGCCGCTTTTCCGTGTGAATCTCCCTATTGCATAGTCACAGGTGCGTCGTGCACCCTTCTTAATCACACATACTCACGGGAAGCATGCCCTAAGAATATGTGACTGGTTCATGCTGTTCAGCCCAATTATGAGCCACCCTGTGACCCATACGGCAATGTAGAAACAATATACTCGGGCTTCCGGCGCAGAATATGTCCTTACTGAACACGAGCGGGGATACCCTAAATTGCAAATCTTAAACCCCACACCCTACACCCGAGCAGCGAGAGTTCTAACACTGGCAGGTTTTGCGCTTACCAGCATCGGCTCCCCGGTACATCTTTTGAAAACTATCCCGTCCCAGACCCTGAAAATCAAACACAAGATTGGGCAAACCCTCGCATCCCGGAGAAGAGCATCCAGTATATCGTAGGTGGACCCCTACCCAATAATAGTGACCATTGAGGGACCATTAGATTCGGGTCCTCTTCTATTCCTACTATACCACTGTCCATGTAGCTACATAGTATGTTCTTGAACCCTTTTGGGCCCGAAGTATATACAATCTATCTACCCTAGACCCTAAATCCTAAACCCGATACTACGCAGAAACATATATAGAAATGCCTACATGGACACTTTGAGAACACCCAGGTATGTTCTCTTCCACCGTTCTGGCCGCCACGCTGAGATCCATGCCATCGATCTGCTTCTTAGCCCCGATGAGAAAATGGGGCTTTATGGTTCCATAATTAGAGCCCTAAACCCCTAGCCCTAGTTAGACTTTAGGTTTTGGGGATCCTGTACGGCGTTGCAATACGTTTGTATGCTTTAGCAGACATATAATATAGCTCCCATTATATAAGTAGAAAGAATTTGTCTTTGGGTATATTATAAAGATCCCCATATACCCCATATTCTATCTACACAAGGGGGAGTATATTATGTGTGAATATTCGAAGGGTTCTTTGTATGTGGTGCGGGGCTCTTTACTTGTTTCCAGGGGTTATAGATCTGCTGCCGTGGCTTGTAGACTCTTTCATGAAAAGTTCGTGGAGCGTAGCAATGCGTATGGAAGGGCGTTTGTGGGACTCATCCAGAATCACCCAGACCTTAAACGCTAAACCTGACTCTCTTTTCCATTGCTTCAGGTCCCACACTTCAAACCCTGAACCCTGTAGGGTTTGGGGTTTATGCATGCATTGTGGCCTGTATCATCGTTTCCTCCCCGCAACTTATTGACAACTAGAAAGCCAATCCGACAATCCTCAAACCCCCGAACCTGAATACCGCTACTATACACCCGAAACCCCTACCCTAAACCCCTACCCTAAACCCTAAGCCCTAAACCGTGTTCGGTTTCATATTCTATTGGATGCTTACTTCCACACCACTCGGAGGGCCAGGGTGACTCGGCTGGTGGGTTGCAAATGGGGAAACCTGAGGTTGATTATCGTGCTTCATTTTAGGGGTTAGGGTTTAGGTTTTAGGGTTTAGGGTTTAGGGGGTTATATTCAAGAGGGTCTTCGTATACCTCCTCAGTGCCCTGGACGTTCCAAGCAATATCCCGCAAGTCATCCTTTTAGGGTTTTAGGGTTTAGGGTTTAGCCATCATATCATAGTTTTCAGCCTCAACCATAAACCCAAGTCAAAGGCGAGAGGAGCTGGGCCGTTTGCTGCGGATTCTGCGCCTGCCGGACGTCGATGCAGCGGACGGCCGCGCTGGCAGCATTGAGGGCTTACCCTAAGGGTTCAAGGACCCGAATAATAGGGTTTTAGGGCCCAAGTACTACAATATTAATGGTTTTTGGACCCAAAAATCCTATTATTTGGGTCCTTGGACCCTTAGGGTTAGGGTTCAGGGTTGAGGGCCTAGGGTTTAGGATTCAAGGATTTCGGCTGGAGGTTTTCCGGGCTTTAAGTTTCTAGGATTGCAGGGTTTCTGTTTTCTGGGTGATTCGGGGTTTAAGTGGTGCCTAGTCCTGGCGTTCTAAGTTTTCTAGCTCATACCTTGTGTGTCCCTACTTTTCACTAGTTGGATCTGCATCGGAAGGGAGCCTGGAGTTTGGAGGGTTCAATCCCTAAATCCTAAACTCCAAACCCTCAAAAACTGAATCCCCAAACCCTAAACCCCCTAAACTCCTCTTTTTAGCGCACGAAAAATACAAAGGGAAGGAGCCAGGTTGGCAGGCATATCTCCTCTTTGTCAAGGGTCCAAGTACCCAATAATTGTATGAGCTATAGGGTTTAGGGTCTATAGTAGGGATAATGGAAGAGAACATGGAAACTACTGGAGTTGATACAGGGGATTAATTCGGGCGTATAGAGTCTAAACTCCTTAAGGGGGTTTATATAAGGGATTATATAGAGGACTGCTATATATGGGGGTTATTGAGCGGGATACTTGGAGTTTAGACAATAACTCATATACTTACCTTGAGCTTTGGGTTTAGGACTTGGGGTTTAGGGTTTAGGGTCACTATTACCCAAATCCCAATTATCGAATGATTGGTTGTTTGGACTCTTAGAGTTCTCAAAAAACCAGTTGGGCACCAACTAGGGAAGGGTTTGGGGTTCATCTAAGGTCATATCCCGACACCCCTAAACAGTGCCAATGTGAAATATCCACCCCCACCCCCAACAATCAATATTCCCCATAAATGATTGGATATAATGGGCTGAACCTCTAAATCCTAAACCCGAAATCCTAAACCCTAGACCCCTAAACCTCTAACCCCTAAACCCTTAAACCCTAAACCCCTCAATTCCTGGACCCTTAAACCCCTCAAGTCCGGCTGACTTTTTCGCCCTATCGTGCTTAGGGTCTCAGGCGTGCTTTTGCAACAGGCGGGATAAGCCTGCATTTGCTAAGCTTGATCCCTAGGATTTAGAGTTTTGTGATATATCCCTACAGAGCCCTTTTTTAGGTACTTGAACCCTTAGGGTCTAGACAGGTCCAGACGCTGACCATGACGTAGTGCCCAGCTCTCAGATTTTGTCGAAGCTTTGGGTTGAGTAGACGGGTTTTAGGGTTTAGGTTTAGGATTTTAGGATTTGTGGTTCAGGGTTCATAGGGTTAAGGGAGGTGCCCTTACATGAGTTACAGTCTGAACTCCTAGTATCCTCCTTAATATCCCCTACAGAAGTCCCCTATAGAATCCCTGTTATAACCCCGTTTAAGGAGTTTGGATAATAGCTCACATGGAAGAAGCCATGGTGATAGAGGGTACGTGGAGGGTCCTGGTGCAGAATTGCTTCGAATTCGGAGTTGAGGGCTGAAAGTAACGGCCGACCTGTTCTTTTCGGACAAACTGGCTATTCCTGTTGATGTTATGTTTCAGGCCGTTCTACCGCCTCAAAACTATTATTTGCTCCTTTTCGCAGTCTAGCGGCGGCCCACGACCTTAACCCTAAATCACTATTAAGCCCCTTGGCTTTGGGCTTTTGAATGTAGGGCTGCTAAACCTTCAGGCCCCTAGACCGTACCTGTAATCTTGTTTTCCTCATTTGAACCATAGTCTAAACTCCTTAATTACAGGGGGTTACATAGGGGATTATGTAGGGGACTACTATGGGCTTTATTAAGGGGGTTACTAGGAGTCTAGACAGTAGCACATTTGACTTCATTATTTCAGGCTCTACTTTGTAACCAACAGGTGAAGTTTACTGAGTCTGCAGGCATTGGGATTTAAACCCTAAACTCTTTAGGGTTTAGGGTTTCGGGTTTAGGGTTGCCCACAGCTTCAAGTCTCTTGGTTTAGGGTTTAGGGTTTCTACATCCGCTGAGCCGTGTGCTCCCCCGGCCACAGTACCCCTCTACAGTTGGGGGCTGGGGGTTTAGGGTATATATTTTCTTGTTAATCCAAACCCTGAAGCCCCTAAACTTCTCGATTTCACACTTTCAAGGGTCGTCCTGTGAAGGTCGCTGGTATCAAATCCCGGTGAAGAACCAGAGAAGCTAAAGTTAATTTTTTGGAGCTAGTAAGATCTAAGCCCTGGACCACTTGGGCCAAACTTTTCACAACTTAGTTGTACGATTTGGTATAGGGATCTGTTCCAAGCACTCCCTCCAAGCAGAGCCCCCAAACTACCCAGGAGTCCCTATAAGCACTAGCAACTTAAGCTGTCTCATTAAAAGGTTTAAACTGTGGGCCCCCAGTATAGGCCCTCAATCCTTGGGCCTTCATGTACCTACCTGTTATATAACTTATAGAACTCTGCAAACCCGATTGAGCACTCGATTATGGGCATATAGTTCGGACCCAAGAAACAGGAAGGAGTCCGTATTAGCCGCCCATGCTTGATACTTTACCCGAATGTCCAAAAGGTATATAGAGCAAATGCCCTTTTGGCTGTTTTGAGGGCCGTCACCAACCCAAACCCCAAACATAAAATCCCTAAGCCCAAACCCTAAACCCTAAACCCTAAACCCTAAACCGCCCCAAACACCAAAACCCTAAGCCCAAACCTCTAAATCCGTAAACCCTAGACCGAGTTTAGACCATGATTTTCTAGCTTGCCGGAGTCTAGGCAAAGTGTCAGGTAAAGGGATTTTACTGGGAACCCCAAACAGGGAACCCAAGAATATGGAAGGAATATAATAGGACCAGGCTTACCAGGGTCCTCATATTCTATTGTATTCTGACTATACTCCTATAGTAGTTTCCATTTTCTTTTTCATGCCTATAAGACCCCAATATACACCCTGCAATCCCTATATAACCCCTGTATTCCTACTATATTTCTTGGGGCTCCCTGTTTGGGGTTCCCATTCGAACCCTTTTATCAGGTGGGGAGCCCTGTCGACTTGGCATCCGATTGAGGTTCATGACAGGACCCCTTGGATGTCAGGGGTTTAGGGTTTAGGGTTTAGGGGTTTATAGGATTTAGGGTTTAGGGTTTCAGGGTTTAGGGTTTAGGGTTTCTGGGTTCTTGTTTAACAATGTTGGTTTAACATTTTTAATGTATACCTGGGCCAAATATAGATTAAAAAGATGATCATTTTAAAGAGTATTTCAACAAGGGCTCAGGTTTAAGGTTTAGGGTCTCTGGCCTCAAGTTTTGAAGTTTTGGCTTCTCTTCGTAGCAAGGCAGCTGCTGCACTCCGCGATGTTGGGGTTTCGTAGAACCTTCCCTAGGCTCCAGTTACCTAAATGATGGGTTCTGGATTCTATATACCCTATATAGCTACATAGCCCATTAACCTACTATTCAGGTTACGCGGAGCCCTAGGGCTTCACATGCTTGAAATCGTGGAGGCCCCCTCAGCAACCGGGCTTACATGTTTTTAGCAATTCAGAATTCGGTATTTGAACTTCGGGTCCAGAGTTTGCAAGTGTTGAGGGAATAGACTTTGAGATCAGTCCTGCAGGTGTGCATATGGCCGCCTATCCCCCCTCCTCATCCTCGAAACCTTAAAGTTCCCACCCTGAAACCCTAAACCCAACATCCTTCTTCTGCATGCCCTGAACTCCAAACCCTTAGCGCTAAAGTCTATACAGTAGTCCCCCTTAAGTAGATAGAATATGGCTTTGGGTATGTTATAATAAGATCCCCATGTACCCCATATTCTATCTACTTAAGGGGGACTATATCCCTTAAGCTCTATAAGCCCTGAATCTGAAGTTAAGCCGACCTGAACCCCCAGAAGTAGGTACAGCAATAGCCTAAGACCCTACAACAGAGCTGGAAAAGTCACTGTCCCACATACTTTCGAGGCTAAGGTCCTAGACCCTAAGCTCTTGAGCCTAAACCCTAAAGTCTAGAGCCTATACCCTAAACCCTAAACCCTAAACCCTAGAGCGCCCATACCCTAAACCCTAAACCCTAAACCCCAAACCCCATGAACCCTAA